>PVJH01021977.1:0-37088 GCA_004026705.1 Nesogale talazaci | reverse complement strand
TCACAGGGAAGAGATGAGCCAGTCAGAGTGCAGTACAGCGCTGATGAAGCGCACAACTTCCCTCCAGCTCTTTGGTGCTTTCTTTACCCTACAATCATGACCTCAATTCCACTATACAAATTGAATTATACCATAGCATGCCCACTGCTTCAGATAAGAGCCCCCAACACAGGAATCCAGAATATATAAACCCCTCAGGACCAAGAAGGAGTGTAGAGATAACAGGAGGATTAGAGGAGGGTGTGTGTGTGTGTGTGGGGGGGGGGTGTAGAAAAGGGATTACAAGGATCAATCTACAACCCTCTCCCAAGGGAATAAATAACAGAAAAGTGGGTGAGGAGTGATGGAGGATGATGTAAAACATGGAAAAAATAGGGAGGGGAAAAATGGGGAGCTGATATCAGGGGTTCAAATGGGAAGAGAATGCTTTGAAAATGACGGTGACAGGGCTGAGCCCCGGTGGCGCAGTGGTTGTGCATGGGACTGCGGCCCACTGCGATGGAGGTTCAATTCCAGCTCCATGGAGCAAAGACTGGGCCTCCTACTCCCACCACCAGGGGCAGTGATGCCTCCCCCCACCAAAAAAAAAAAAAAAGAAAATGATGATGGCAGTTTATGTGCCAATGTGCTTCACACATGTATGGATTGTGATAAGAGATGTAAGAGCCCCCAATAAAAGTATTTAAAGACAAAAAAGGAAAGAACTTGAGAGTCAGCTATTGTGGTTGTGTGAATAGGTAACAAGGCTAGAGAGACTTGGTATTTAATAATGATGGTGAGATGGCAATTATCTGATTGTTCCACTTCCTGATTGAAACCAGGAAGGTGTTCAAGGCCTGCTTCATCTTTTTGTTCCCTCTTCCTTCCTATGGAAAATACCATGTTCACGTGGTCCCAAAAGAAGGAAAGAACCTTGTCTTCTTTTTGTGTCTGAATGAAGATGAAAATTCCTGCTGAGTATTTTAGATTAAAAAAAGTTCTGCATTACAACAGACTTTGAAAAATCTAAATCTTTTATTGATTCCAGTTTTTAATAGGAAGGAATTAAAGTCCAACAGAGTTCGAAGCTATTCCTTAACTAGAGATAAGAAAGAGGAAAAATGTGGCTCAGATAAATCTGTAACGGCAAAAGCTTAAGTCAGTCGTAGCTACCTCGCATTCTAACTCTTCCTCCCTCCCCAATAAGTTTAAACAAAAAGAAAAAGATTGATGCGTCAGAGCACATTTCCCCAAGATACAAAAAGCATCTGAGGTGGGAAGGGCAATAAAAGCATACCCTAGCAGACGTAGAAATATCAATCTTGCATTTTTACCCATCTTTTTTTAAATGGGAAGGGATCCTAAGAATGCTGTTTAACTATCTATTGCACATCGTCAGAAGGACGGGGCAAGGGAATGCACATGGGGGTGGGGAGGGACAGTGTGGGGTGGGGCTGACTATGAGGCAGTTTCTGTGGCTTAGCAACCTCATTCACATGCTGAGCACACACACTGACCTATTTACCAGGGTCCCCCACTCCCTTGCAAGAAAATTGCTGCTATCATGCTCCCTTGTTGTGTGTGTGTGTTTTCAGTTGGCGTTATTAGATGTGGATAAGAGGATAGTTCTAAATGCTTTCCTTCAATCCCAGCAGTTGCTCAGATTTATAGTTATAATCAAAGCCTCTGTTATTTTCAAGTCTGTTGTTTGCCCTAAGAAACCACTGGCCACCAGCCAGATGGGTACATGTAATGTGTCATATTAGCTGCCGCAATGGTGGTAAGCTTTCTACTATAAGATGCAAATGTAGAATCATACTTTAATTAGTATGTGTATCAATTTGCCATTAAGTGCCATCAAGTTGGTTTCAACTCTGGAAAACAGAACAAAGCACTGCTAGGTCCTGCACCTCCTCACCATGAGCCCACTGTTGCAGTCATTGTAACAATCCGTCTTATTTAGGACAGTTCTCTTTTTTTTTTGGCTACCCATTCACTCTACCAAACATGAACTCTTTCCCCAGCAACTAATGTCTTCAGATAACATGCCCAAAGTAGGCGAGAAGTCTAGTCATCTTTACTTCTGAGGAGCAGAAGTACTGTACTTCTTCCTAGACAGATTTGTTATTTCTGCTCAGCTTGTGGTTCAAATGCATTGATTCTCCTCCAGTTTTCCTTAGTCAATGTTCATTTTCATGTGCATATGAAAAGCAAAGAAACATCATCAGATACGGTGCCAGAAGATGAACCTGTCTGGTAAGAAGGCACCCAAAACACGAATGAGGAAGATTGTATTTTCCAATGTAAAGTCTACCAGGAATGGCATGGATGGAACAGAGTTTTCAGGGCTTCCATTTCCTGATGTAGCACAATTCAAAGTGAGAAGAAAGAGCTGAAACCACTGCTTAGTAATCAGGTTTTGGAATGTATGAAGTGTACATCTAGCAAAATTAGAAGTCATCAAAAATGAAATGGAAATATGGAGATCACTATTGTAGGCATCAGTGAATAGAAATTGGACAGCCCTTTTGAAGCAGATGATCACATACCTTACAATACAACCAGAATGACAAATTCAAGAGGCATGGTGCCAAATTCATTGTCAAAAAAGAATATTTGAACACCTGTCTTGAAGTTCAATGCTATCTGTGATAGAACAAACCTATGTGATGCAAAGAAATTCAGTTAAAAGAATCAGTATTCCAATGATTAATTTGCTGTTTGCCTTAATTAAGTACTGTATGCTACATGGCTTACAAGACACTATTTCCAAATAAATGCACACAAATGGGTTTGAAGTAACCGTGTGTGTGTGTGTGTGTGTGTGTGTGTGTGTGGTCATGATTCAACTGCTAACTGAATATTTCCTGGTCGTTATTATGGAGAGGTGGTCTGATTGATTTTGTAATTTCTCTCAAAAGCTTTCTGGGTAGGTCAGTTCAAACTGCAAAGTCATGTTTATCATTGGCTACACAGACTGACTTTTCCTGAAGCTGCTGCTAAGACAAAGTTTGGGATCACCACTCGTGAATGGAAGCTGGCTGGAGCAGAAGGAGAATTTGAATGGCCATGCAGACTTGGAAAAAGGTCAGCCAAACCATAAGAAACCTTGGAGGAAATGACACCTATTAGTTTTCCTGTGTTTGCCTGTGATGTTCTGTCCTCTGCTGCTGGTTGGTTCTCGAAGGTGGTTCTCGAAAACTCAGGGGTCCCACAGCAGCACTAACTAGAAGCTGCCCACTGACTCCATTCTCAGGAGCAGGACAGTGAGGTCTTTCTTGATAAGGATCTGCATGGACCACCCAGTGCCTAGACATATCACCTATAACAGCAAACGCAAATAGGTAGGAGGTCCTCAGGAGAAGAACACAACCAGGACATGCAGGTCATGCTATGTATCTTCCTTCACTTGCCTTCTAAGAAACCCTGGTAGTGTAGTGGGTTATAAGTCTGGCTGCTAATCGCACTGTCAGCACTTCCAATCTCACCAGCTGCTTTGTGGGAGAAACATGAGATTTTTTTTGCTCTTAAAAAGATTTAGAATCTCAGGAAACCCAGAGGATTGGCTCTACTCCACTCTGTAGGGGTTGCTGTGAATAGGACTTACTCCTCCAGTGAGATGACTCCTCCTGACTCAGCACCCCAAATTCCATCAAACAAGCGCATATGAAAAAAGGTGTTGGCAGGAGTTTGTTTTAATTGCAGGAAACTTATTTCCATGTCAGTGGTCTTTTAAAGATAAGGACTAATCCCTAGAAATTCCCTGCTACCAGACAGTTGCTTCCTCTGTAACAAACCATAATAAGAAATCAATTTTGTTGTAGACCATCCTTTTGTATTTCAACTAAGACCTCGGAGGTGATCACCCTCCCCCCCCTTTGGTCATCACCTTTTTGATCTTGTCCTGGCTGATTTTATTAGAGGTGGAAACACTGAAGTTTGTACAGTGCTGAGTGTTTCACTTTATACAGGAAAGGGGTATGATAAAATTCAAGGAGAGGCCATTTGCTCACATAAAAGATTCTCCGAGAACCAGGATAGGCCTATATCCATTAAAAGATGGTTCAAGAAGATTTAAAAAACAGATTGATGTCATTTTTGATCTACTGGCTAGTATCTTCATAGTAAATGAATTTAATCTTTAAAGATGGTAAGGATTATAATGAACATTTGCTGAGGATCAACCATTTGTTTGCTTGCAATCCCATTTCACTTTAAGTAGTTCAGGAAGGAACTGCTGGATGGTGACTACCTTGGCTGCTAACAGAAGAACTGGGGATTTAAATCCACTCAAGGCACCTCAGAGGAAAGGTCTGATGATTGACTTTAGGAAAAATTACCATTGAGAACACTATGAAGAATTGTTTGGCTTTTATATCCTCGAGGGGCGGTATGAATTGAGATCAACTTGGCTGTTCACTGGTTTAACTCAAAATAGAGATCTGTGAAACGGGAAGAGATTAAAAATTCTGCTCATCTATACAGCAAGAGATAGGAAGAAACAGAGCTGTGATTTGAACCCAGGTCGGTTGAACTGTGAATACTTTCTTCCCGTTCTGAGTTAGCAGGTAGCCATTTTAAGAAAGATTGTATATGCATGGATGGATCAGATGCTTTCTGGCAACTTCTCCCCTTCTGTCATGTCGGTGACTTAACACTGTCTGCTAAACTCTCAGGGCTCTCTGCCACCTTTATTCAAGAGACCACTTTGATTTCATGCTTGGCAGTTTTTCTTTGCCTTTCATGATATACAATAGCTCGGTTCTTTGTAATTTTCTTCTCATTTCCTTGCTTCTCCAATGACTTGAGGTGCTTTGATCATGCTGATGATAGTAGGTGCAATCAGAGTCACAATTAGACAGTGATTCACATTATGTAAAAGATTCATCATGCCAATTGATGCAAAATGACATGCGATCACACTTGCCAGTGATTGCTGAATCCTTCAGTCCTGCTGCTCACAAAATTTTCTACTCTCAGTGGTTTGGTTGTAATCACTTTTAGGCAAATGGCCTTCCAATGTGTCATTCTGAGCAATCTGAAAAGATTTTTTTTGTGTGTGTGTTGTTGTTGTGACTGCATTTAAATTCCTCAGTGCACTGATTTTGGCATAGAATATCCATCTATCTGCTACCTTGATTGGATAGTTTTAGCCAATTTTAATCCGTGTCAATGGGATGTGCGTAGATTGGCACCTGGTTCTAATAACTGGACTATTCACAGCAGAGGTTGTGACACTGATGGTCCCCTCTATGTTTACCTCATCTGTCCTCCCTTCCACCAGGCCGACCTCATTGCTCTGCTCTCACCTCCTGCTGAGAGGAGCTCTTGGAGAGGTTGATGAGGCATGCTGCGTCTCAGAGGCAACTCAGCCATGGCCTGGCACTACACGAATGACTTTATAACTTCCTGTTAAAAATATACATGGCAAGCAACCAGTTATAGATTCTGAGAGTCCAGGTACCAAAGGGAGGTAACTGTACTCTCTATAGATCTAGCAACTACAATGGAAGAGGTTTTCACATTTTTTCTGTTTCTTTTCTTTTTAAAGAATCTATATTTGAATTGTAGCTTGATATAGTTCATTTCAGAGATTGGAGTTCAGTTTTTGCTCCTTCAAGAGAAAACCCAGACTCATTTACTTTATAGTATCCCCACTTACTGTGTAGTCGACATAGGAATCCCAGGAGGGTGTGTGCTCAGATTTATAGATCGAAAAGAAGAGTAAGAGTGGAAAGAGCATTGAGAGTAAAAAAAGAGCAACATGGATAAATACTGTAGAATTTGAGTAAAATTCCTTTGTAATGAAGAAGACACACTAGTGTGAATTTTTACATTCCTTGAATTTTGCTAATGTAGCACTTCAAAGGTTGGGAAATGGGTAGTGTCAAAGTAAGGACTGCATGGAAATTTAAGTATGCTCAATTTGTCGGATATATGAATGCAGCTGGATAGGCATAGAAAGATGCTCTTGTGTCATATGCTGTAGGTTTAATGTTTCAGTGAAATGTAATATAGATACATAATATAGATACATGAGTCTTATAATTTATTAAAATCTGAAACACACACACACACACACACACACACACACACACACACACACCCTTTTTTTCTCCCATGATTTCAATGGTAACATAGTGTTAAACTTCTATTTAGCTCTTGTATATATGGTTGAGAAAAGGGATTTCCTAAAAGTTCTGTGATTTTAAGCAAGACGGGTTCTGAAGATTGCCAATTATTCTGTATATAGCAAGTGAGGACACATCTTGAAAAGGCAAAATATAGCTTTGCCTCCCCCAAGTCCCCAAGGTTATTGATCCAAAGGGCTGAGTTAACACAAACGAACCATTCATTTTTCTTCTATAGTATGAATCTTACCGATTGTGGATATGTGCTCTGAGTCCTGAGCCATTGAATGGAGGAAGGAGAAGGCAGGAATTTTTTGCAGGCTACTTTTTTTATTTTTAAAGGCATCACTGCCCTGGTGGTGGGAATAGGAGGCCCAGCCTTTGCTCCTGGGAGCCGGAATTGAACCTCCATCCCAGTGGGCCGCAGTCCTGCGCACAACCACTACGCCACCGGGGCTCGGCGAAGGCAGGAATTTTTAATAATTGAAGCAGCACACAAGCCAAAGATTATCTTAAGGGCAGGTAAAAAGCACCTTAGGATTAGACTTGGTTAAAATAAATGGATCTGCTTAAAATTTACAGGCCACAGAATGTTTCCTTATGAAAATTAAGTGAAGTATTTGCAAAATGAAAGCCTTACCTGAGATACTTTGAATATCAAACCACTCATTTAAAAAATAATGTTTTTAAAATTCACACTACAAGTAATTCTTGTAGGTCTATTATGTATCACGCTTTTGTAAGATAATGTAGAGACTGGCTCTTATTCTATATGACATACTGAGATGGTATGGTCTGCAGGAGAAAACTTACATACAAAAGGGATAGCTAAAATTAGGGCACGGGGGTGGGGTGAGGGGAGAGTGTCTCTGCAATATAGATACTATAGGACTCCAGACTTGATTAGGGGCAAACTCAAAAAGCATTTCCTGCATGCAGCCTGCAACATGTGACAGGTTTGCACACAAAGGGACCTTTCACAATTCTTTGAGAGTATACAGAGGGTCATTAGCACTTCAACCAAGTTGTTCACAAACAGGAGGAGAGGCTGAGAAGGGGAACATAAAGGAACTGATAAGTTTGCAGTCTGATGCTTTCTGCAGCTTTAGTCAGGGAACAGGAGGCAAGGGTGTGTTTATCCAGACATAGAGACAGGCCATTGCTTCAGCAGCTCCCATGGCTGAGCCACCAGTCTTGTCCCAGGGACCATGAGCCCATGAAAGTGGTGGCGCTGTTCTGTTTGCTTAAGGAATAAACAACTCCCCCCTCTTCCAGGCTTTGAACTAGGGGCCAAGATGTATGGATGACCAAGTGGAAGATGCTCTCTGCTTTTAAATGACTTATAATCAAGTACGAGTGGTTAATATGCTTGCTTCTAACTGAAAGGCTGGGGATTTGTGTCACCTTGAAAGAACAGCCTGGTGATCTACGTCTAAAAAAACAGCTACTGTAAACACTGTGGAATACAGTTCTTGGACTCTGCTGTGATGGTTACTTATTTCAAATTCCAGAGAGGAAGTCACACATAAAACAACCCCCAAACCCATAAGGGTAAATGCACAGTTTTAGGGTATACAGAGGAATTTTTCTTTTGTGAAGAAAAACAAAACAGAAGCAAGTAAAAAAACAGAAAACTATGATACATGATAATAGGAATGGAAGAATCTTTTTGGAGAAATGGATTTGAGTGCTGGGGCTGAGGGGTTGGGGAAGGTGAGCCTGAATATAGGACATCACACACTGAACTTGGACATCATCTATCATATGAGCCATTGAATGGAGGAATGTATATCTATACAATGGAGTATGTATATCTATATGAGCAGATGTGTATATTATATGCATACACCAAGAATATTTTATATAATTTTATTAAAGAGAAGCAGAGTGTTCTCATATTCATGGGTTTGGATCCAGATCACTTCAGTAGAGAAAATATCATAATAAAGTGAGTCATGTATTCTCCCCCCCCCGGTATGGATAAAAGCTATCTTTGGACTACACCGTAGCCTATTAAGTGTACAATATAATTAACATGAAATTTAAAAGATTGCACGACTTATCAAAATGTAGCATAAAGAGACTTAGCGTGAGTACATGCTGCTGGGAAAATGATGCTGATAGATTTGCTTGATGTGGGTTGCCACAAACCCTCACTCTGTGAGATAGCACAGTATCTGTAAAGTGCGATGACACAAGGTTTGCCTGAACTCTCGATTCTCTGCCCCCCTACCTTTTCATGCTTGCTTTGGATTAAAGGTTGTCCATTTAGATTTAGACAGACTTTTTTTGTAGTACAGAATTGACCTAAAGGGTAATCTCCTTAATTGTGTGTGTCCCTCAAAGGGTGCTTCAGTTCAAGGTGGGAAGCACATCTCAGGGTTATAATCTCAGGAAGTCTTCTGGAATCAGTGGCCCAATTATTCTAGATATTGAAAAAAATTGAGTTTTGCTCTGAATTTTTCTTCTGTTCTAAAGGGGGTCATTTTTGATGACTCTAGTTAGATTGATCAGTGGGGGTCGTCAGTGTTAGAGGGGGTGACAATCGGGTTCTTCTGTCTCAGTAGTTGAGGGTGTAACTGATATAGACCTGAAGTCTTGTTTCTACAGCCTTGTTTCTTCTTCCTGATTTTGGTTACCTTCTTACTCTTTTGCTCTTGACAAGTTGAACTTGATAACCTTAGGAGTAGGCTTCAAAAAGTTCATAGAAAATGGAATTAAAAGGGGATTGACTTTTTCCATAAAACTTTTGAAGTCTCCTTGTATTTTAGAGAGCTACTCACAAGCTCTTAAGACTCTGGACGCTGTTCAGTTCACTGGGATGCAGAAAGTGAACGGTAAGAGCTATATTTTGGCCAACTGAATAAGTTCTATGGTCCTAAGCCTTCAAATACAGAATACTGATCTGGAATAGTGTTTGGTCATGTCTGAAGAGCACTTGCAGTAGTGCCTTCAATGAACATACATGTCTGCCTATACACATCTGTATTTACATGGACATATAGAATTTTAAAAATGCCAAAGTTGTTATATTGTCCTATGTGTTGCATATAATCAATTTAATTGTTTAATACTATGAGGAATATATGTGCAATTATCACCATAATCAATTTCAGAGTGCTTTCTTCTCTTGCTCATTTTTATGAGATCCTGATTCTTGTGTCCCCCGATATACCTTCCTATACTTCATATACAGAAAATCATACAAAACACATACAGGAAGAAAACAAATCCAACCACGAAGACGAGAAAGAACATAAAAGCCTCACTTAAAAAGAAAGAAGAAAATATTAAAAACGGAAAGAATTTTAAAACCGGTCAGAAGAGAGATCAGACGATAAGACATTCTGTATCAACAGAAGTGCATCTGATAAAATCGGCCTTCCAAGGCTCTCTGTCTTATAGCAAATCTAGTCACATGTATGGACTATGTGGAGAGGGCATTCACAGGAGGGTTACACCATGCAGGGACCCAGGAAATGGATTTTGGGCTTCCACTGTCATCCATAATTTAACTTCACTGCTGTGGCGGTCATGGATTTGCTGTCAGTTTCATGATTGGGAACGTAGGGGTGGAGTCCAGCCTGTCAATCTACAGACAGCCAATGCGGCCTCTGTGTGGGCATAGCTTTCTCCTGAAAATTCTGGGTAGTCTTGTGGTATTTCCCAATTGGAGGAGAGAGACTTGACTTAGTTCCTTGGGGATGAACGACTGACAAGATGAGACGACAGCATGCTGATGGATCCTGATTCCTGGAAACTGGAGGAGCCGGAGGAGAAGCCACATGGGCTGACCCTGATGGAACCAAACCTCTGGGGCTGGAAAAGCCACGTGGAGACCCCGACCCATGCGGAGATGTTTCTACTGCCACTGGATGCTGCTGATGGACCCTGAGCTCTGGAAATGAGGAGCCATGGGGAGAACCCTGTCAGTATCGGGATGCTTCTACGGCTGCTAGACACACAAGATTCTGATCCACTGGCCCGCGATTGTCCTGGTGTCATTGTATGTGCTTTGTAAGTTGGAAGGAGATTTTTATAGACTGGTATCGGACATATGGGATAATATAGGACTTATGATCTTGGACTGGACTGGGTTGGGATGCTTTCTCAATGTTCCCTTCCTCTGGAATATAAACCTTTCCCTTATACCCATATGCGTGTTTATGAATTTGTTTCTTTAGTCTACCCGGACTAACAGCTGCCATCAAGTCGATGCTGACTCTTAGAAACTGTATAAGGAAATCCTCTGATATGCTCTGAAGGCAAACGAGTGCAGAGGCAAACATGGCGGATAAAGCTGATGATGTCCAGCTACCAAATGATAAAGCATCTGGAGTCTTAAGGAGTTGAAGTTCAACAAGTGGCCATCTACTGCAGAGACAGCAAAGTGCACATGGAAGAAGCACACCAGCCTGTGTGATTGCAAGGGGTCAAAGGCAGCAGACTTCAAGCATCAAGGAACAAGAATTACAGCACTATCTCTGAGGGGGAATGCAGGCTGGGGACTCAAGACTCATTTGTGGGCAATTGGACATCCCCTTACAGAAGAGTTGTGGGGAGGAGACAGGTCAGTCAGGGTGCAGTGAGGTAACAATGAAATATAAAACTTTCCTCTAGTTCTTAAAGGCTTCCTCCTCCCAACTATCCTATTCTCCATCCCACCTTACAAATCCAGCTAGACTGGAAGAGGAACACTGGTACAGATGAGAACTGGAAATACAGGGAACCCAGGACAGATGAACCCCTCAGAAAGAGTAGAGAGAGAGGAGATGCTGGGAGGGTAGAAGGAAAGTGAAGTAGAAAGGGGGAACCAATTAAAGGGATCTACACATAACCTCCTATCTGGAAGATGGACAGCAGAGGGGTGGGCTATGGGAGATGTCGGGCAGTGTAAGATAAGGTAAACAAGTGGCCATCTAGTTAAGAAGCAAGTCCACATGGAAGAAGCACAGCAGCCTGAGCGACCACGAGGTGCCAAAGGGATCCAGTATCAAGCATCAAAGATCTAAATATCATATCATTATAAATGAGGACCCAAATAAGTCCATCAATAAGTGAAGCAACATCTTCTTACAGAGGGGTTGCAGGGAGGAGATGAGCCAGTCTAGGTACAGTGTAGTAGCAATGAAATGTGCAAGTTTCCTCTGGTTTTCAAAATGCTTCCTCCCATCAACTATCATGATCCCAATTCTACCAGACAAATTCAGCTATACCAGGGAATGTACACTGGAGTTGGAAATATGGGGAATTTAGGATAGATGATCTCTTGGGACTAGGGGGTAGTGGTGACACTGGGAGGGTGGAGGGATGGTGGAGTAGAAAGCAGGAACTAATTTCAGGGATCTACATGTGACCTCATCTCTGGGGTGCGGACAGCGGGGGGTGGTGGTGGGTGAGGTGACACAGTGGACAGTGCACTATATGAGGATGTATTAACAATTTGTAAATTATTAGGGATTCATGGGGGAGGAGAAGGAGGGAGGGGAAATATGGGAGCTAGAATTTTTTAAAAAAGAAAAAGAACTAGAGGAAAGGGGGAAAGAGGAGCTTATGCCAGGGGCTCAAGTAAAAAATGTTTGGAAATGAATGTGGCAACATGTGTACAAGTGTACTTAATACGAATGATGTATTGAATGTTATAAGAGCTGTAAGAGACCCCAATACAATCTATATTTAAAAAAAGGAGGGGGGAGGAAGAGCTTATACCAAGTACTGAAGTAGAAAACATTTGGAAATGAATATGGCAACATGTGTACAAATATGCTTGATACAAATGACTGACATATTGACTGTTATAAGAGCTGTAAGAGCCCCCAATAACATTATTGAAAAAAAAATCATTTATAAAATACCAAGGGTTAGTGAGGAAGAGGGGAGCAGGGAGGGAGAGGAAAAACTGAAAAACTGATGTCAAGGGCTCAAATAGAAAAGCAAATGCTTAGATAAGGATGATGGCAGCTGGCATGTGAAGGTGCGTGGCCCAATATATGTATGTGTGGATTGTGATAAGTGATGTACGAGCCCCCAATAAAATGATTTAAAAAAGACAGGGTAGAACTGCCCCTGTGAGTTTCCGAGAATGAAATTGTTTATGATAGGATAAATCCCCATCTTTCTTCCAGGGAACTACTGGTGGATTTGAACTACAGACCTTGAAGATTACGGCCCAATGTATAAGCATGACCCTGCCGGGGCTCATAGCCTTCTGTAAAGCAGGTATTGACAATTTGAGTTCTGAGCCCGTTCTTTGCTTCAGATTTGGATTTTACTGTTTACCATTCTTGGATCACACAATCTGGCATGTTTCTTTCATGTGGATTTACTTGATGCCTTTGCTTAGATTGCTGCTTGTTTTAAGATAAGCTTTTAAGACCCTAGATGCCATTCTTTCGCATAGCCAGGCATCATGTGGTGTCTGTTCTCACCTATATGTATACACACCTGCATTGTTTTCATAGTTGCAAGTCTTCAAGTTGGTTCTGACTCTTATTGACCCTATGAAAAACAGAATAAAAGCTGCTCAGCCCTGTGTCAACCTCACAATTGTTACCATGCAGAGGCCATGGTTGCTGCCAGCGTCAGTCTATATCCTTGAAGGTCTTCCTCTTTTTTCCCATTTTTTCCTGGCCTTCTCCCAAGTATGGTGTCCTTCTGGAGGGGCTAATATCTCTTGTCAACCTATCAAAAGTGCATGAAATAAATTCTCACCATTCTCTCTCATAAGGAACATTTTGGCTGTATTCTTCCAAGACAGATTTGTTTGTTCTTTTGGACTCCATTGTATATTCAATATTCTTGGTCAATAACATAATTCAAAAGCATCCATTCTTAGGGTTTTTAAATTTATTGTCCAGTTTTCACATGTATGGTGATGGAAGATATTCTGGCTTGGGCTGGGCACACCTTATACTTCAAAGTGATGTGTTTGCTTTAGCATTTTAAGGAGTTCCATTGCAGCAGATGTTTGGTTTCCTGACTGCTGTTTCAATGAGTGTTAATTCTGGATCTATGTAAAGTGAAATTAATGACAGGCTCATTTTTCTCAGTTTATTACAGTGCTGCTTATTTATACAGTGTGAGGATTAAAAAATGCTAAAATATAATCCACACCGCTGGTTGTAATCATCTTAATTTGTAAATTCTTCAATTCCTCTCCACTTTCAAAACATAAGTTATGTCATCTGCACATTGCAGGTGATTAAGGAGCCTTTCTCCAATCCTGACTATAATTTTCTTCAGTTAGTCCAGCGTCTCAGTTCATTTGTTTGGCAGAGGGATTGAATAAATATGGTAAAAGCAAATAACCCTTACATATGCCTTCCCTGATTTTAAACCAGGAAGTATCTCTTGATTTTTTTTTTGACCAAATGGTTCTTGTTCTATTTCCTTCTGCATGAGCACAAATAAGTGCTTACAATTTCCCTTTCTTGCAATGTTATCTATTGCTATGACACATGGTTGAAAGTCTGAGTGGCCAGCAAGACACAGGTGCACATCGTTCTGGTATTGTTTTTAACAAAGACCCATTTTACATAGGCAATGGTACTTTTCACTCCACTTCTGAGTCTGATTGAATTTCTACCTTTTCCGTGTTTGTGTACTATTACAACTATTTTTGAATTATCTTCAGCAATGTTTCATGTGCCCATGATAATTATGTTATTTTTAGGCATCACTGCTCTCTGGTGGGAGTGGGAGGCCCAGCCTTGCTCCTGGAGAGCTGCTGCTGGATTTGAACTGCCAAGCCCGTGGGCCCCAGTCCTGCATTCAACCACTATGCCACTGGGGCTCAACCCACCATAATTATGTTTTTAAAAAAATGATTTCCACATTTTGTTGAATTCCCTTTCTTTATAATGGTGAATATAGATCTCTTTCAGTTTTCCATTTTATTGGTGTGGACCAGTAATGACCTCCAATCTATTGGTTGAAACAGTTCTGCCAGTCTGTAGTCAATTCTTGGAGCATTGTTTGTCATCAATTTCTCCTACAGCTTAGATTTATTACTTCACTTCTTAATTATATGCTACCTCCTAAATAGTTTAAGGTCATCAGGTTCTTTTTGGTAAACTAATTGTGTAGACTTTTCATCTTCTTTTAATTATTTCTATATCATTTAATATTTTTTCAATAGAATCTTTCAGTCCTTGAACAGCAGACCTGACTTACTTCTTCAGGTTTTTTTTAGCTTGAGAGTTGCGGAATGTATTTTTTCCTTCTGAGTTTTTAATTCCAGGCTATTCTTCATTTCAGTATATTGCTTTATTTGGGTTTCTTGAGTTACTCTTTGGAATCGTCTGCTAACCTATTTCACTTCATCACTTCTTTGCATTTTAACTCTTCTACATTCAAAAGAAAGTCTCACAGTGTCTTCTGGTATCCATTTTGGTCTTCTCTTCCTTTTCTGTATTTTTAAATGAACTTTTTGATTTCTTCATGTATGTCTCTGATGTCACCCCACAATTCATCTGCTCTTGTCCTTCATGTTCAATGTTTCAAATCTACTCCTGTGCTCTAAATTTAGGAGGACTATTGTCAGAGTCATTTTTGGTTCTCTTGGACTTGTTTTAATTTATTCAGCTTCCAATTAATTTGCATATGTGAAAATGATGGTTTTATTGCAGATCATGTTCTGACAGATGGCACTGAGCTTCTCTAATATCTCTCTCCACAGAAATGCTTTATTTAATTTGATGAGAGCTTGTCTGCAGTTGCTGCTTGTTGTAGGAAAAAGGCATTTTTAATGTATCAGTTGTTTATCAAAATTCTGTCTTGGGATCGCCAACCTTGTTTCTATTACCTAGGTCACAATTCGAAACAGCTGGACTTTGTTTCCAACTTTTGCATTCCAATCATCAGTAATTGTCAATGCATTTTGATCACAAGGTTGGTCAACTTCAAAGCATAAGAGTTGGTACAAACCTTCAGCGTCTTGAGAATTAATAATTGACTCAAATTTGAAGAAAAGTCATATTAACTGGCCTCCATAGTAGAAGTATAGATAATATCTTACCAATAGTACCAGTACTTCTGGTACTTTCATTGTACTTGAAAATTAAAAAAAAAAAAGACTATGATGCCATTCGTCATTAATTGATATTCCTAGAATACTAGTCTATATGATTCTCCGTGGTCAATACCATTTCAGTTCACTGATACTAAGGATATTGATCCTTACACATGCAATTTCATTTTTGAATACACCCAATTTTCCTGTCTATAATCATACTTTCTGTATTCCCTTTTAAGGTGATGAATGAATGGATATCTGCATCTATTTCTTCTCATTTTAGGTGGTGCTATATCTGTACAAAAGGTCCTGGAAACTTTGCTCTCTCCGTGTCATTGGGGTTCGCCCTTCTTTGAGGGCGCAGTTCTTCCCCAGTCATATTTTGAATTCTTTTCTCACTAGAGGGGTGCATCTTCTGGCATTATATCAGATAGTACTCCACAGCCACACCTAACATTTTCAGTGAGCAAACTCTCAGAAGGGGACTCCCGATTTCTTTTTCCGACTCTGCTTTAGTCTGGCAGAAACATGTCTCCCTTGGCTATCCTGGTGGCAACAGCAAACAAATGATAGGGCTTCCAGCATCATAGAGACATGCAAGACACTACAGTATGAATGTCAAACCAACAGATAAGTGGTGGTGTAAACTCGTAGATGCTTGTATATTTATGTGCCCATATGTATCCTTATGCAATTCCAAACTCATTTTGCTCTTAATTGAATGTACAAAAGGAGTTCATACTGAGCTGCGAACTGCAAGATCAACGGTTCTAACCCACCAATCTCTCCAAGGGGGAAAGATGAGACTGTCTACTTTCATAAAAACTTAAAGTCTTGGAATCCCTTTGGGTTTCCACTCTGCCTTATAAGTTCTCTGCATTGGAATCAACTGGATGCAAGCAAGTTTGGTTTTCGGAGGATTCGAATTTACCTATGTCTTTGGTATAGGCACCTTTTCTCTTGAGAAGAAACAGTTACAAATATCCATTAGTATTTGAAGTGTGGGATGTACAATGTTAATATAATGTACAATGTATTAATATAATGTATCAATCTAGAAAAAATGTAAGGCACTAAAATGAAATGGCATGCACAAAACGGATGTCTCAGTGAGTGAAAGTCAAGTGGAATATACCATTTTGAGTTGAACTCTCACGGCTTACTAGGCTAGGAATGAAAAATTCAAGAGGAATGGTGTCACATTAAGTGTCAACAAGAATATTTCAAGATCCATCTTGAAGAATAATGCTATCTGTGATAAGATAATATCTACATGTGAGTTAGTCCGGATGACTAGAGGAACAAATTTCAGAGACACGCATATAGGTATAAGGAAAAGGTTTATATACAAAAGGAATGGGACATGGAGAAAGCATCCCAGCTCAGTCCAGTTCAAAGTCATAAATCTGGTATTAACCTATATGCCTGCAATCAGTCTATAATGTCTGCTTCCAACTCAGAAATTCACAGATCAGTGGGTGCAGAATTCTGGCACTGGCAGGGGTCTCCCCATGGCTCCTCGCTTCCAATGCTCACGTCCATCAACAGCATGCCACTCCAACTTCAGGGGTCTGTCTTCATCAGGGCAAAGCTGTGTGGTCTCTCTGCTGGCTCCTCCAGCTTCTCCGATGCTGCCAGTTTGCCTGTGATTAATCGTCTCTCAAACTAACTCCCAACACCTGGGGAAGATAGCTTCTCAGCTTCACGAGGGAAATATCGCGAGATTTCCCTGGAGACTCAGCTGAAAGCCATGCCCACATAAAGGCCTCATCGGCTACTCAATGGCTTTCTCCTGATTAACAGGCCAGACTCCACCCCTACATTTCAATTATAAAATTAACATAAGCACATGACTACTACAAAATGCTAATTAAACCAACTGTTGTTCAATTTACTGACCAATCACTAAAGCTAATGATAGGGAAATGGAGAAATTTTCCATGAGCCTCATTCTGAAATTGATCAAGTGTGCAAACAAGATGGATTGATAGATTTTTGTAATTGGTATATGAAAACTGGAAATAAGGAGGAAGGGTCAATAGTGACTCTGATGACAGAAAAAATACCCCACTGGAGATTGAAATTTCAAATTTTCAAGAACACTGACTTTTTGTTTCCCCCTTCCTTTTTTTCTCCAACAACATGAGTGGAGGGATCAAATTGTCTATATCGGTGGGAAGAGATGATGGGGAAGTTCACTCTCATCAGGCACAACAAGGTGAGGACCCAACTGTGACACAGACCATCAATTCCTCCTCATTTGTAAATTCACTTAGAAGCTGAAGGGAATTAAAAGAAGTTCAAAATACACCCTTGAGTCTATCCCACCTGAATTTTTGAGAACGTATCTGGGATAGATTTGATTCATTGACTACTAAAGACAGAAGACACAATGAGTTGTGGGGCCATATGAAGGACATATCGATGCCGAAAGCAAAACTATTCTTACTACCTCCTTCACCTCTTCTTACAGACAAGTTTGTTAGTGTGTGCTCCTTTTCTTGCAAGTGGTTCTGGGAGGGGTGTCTCCATTTCTTATAACCTTCTCTGAGTTGACAATGTTTCCTGAGGAGTTCTTGCCTTAAACAGGGATAAGCCCCGCAATCTGTAAATTTTGTAAGAAGAAAATAGTTCATTCCCATCAGTACGATGCATGTGAGTCATTTTTGCGTGGTGTGGCAGTCATGTGCTTATGTTAATTTCATGATTGAGATGTAGGGATGGGGTTTAGCCGGTTAATCTGGAGAGAGCCACTGAGTAGCCAAATAAGGCCTCTATGTGGGCATGGCTTTCTCCTGAGACTTCTGGGAAATCTCGTGATATTTCCCTTGTGAAGATGAGAAGCTATCTTCCCCAGTTGTTGGGAGTTAGTCTCAGAGACGATTAATCACAGACAAGACAAGATGGCAGTGTCTGAGGAGCCGGAGAAGCCACACGGCTTGGTCCTGATGAAGCCAGACCTCTGAATGTGGAGAGACCACCTGGAGACCCACATGGAGACCCCTGTCAACGCTGAGTTGCTTCTACCACCACTGGATGCTGCTGATGGACCCTGAGCCCTGGAAGCGAGAGCCATGAGGGGACCCCTGCCAGCGCTCGGACTCTGCACCCACTGGCCTGTGACTTCGCAAGTCGAAAGGAAACATTATAGACTGGATCAGGCATATGGGCTAATATCAGACTTATGACTTTGAACTGGACTGGGTTGGGATACTTTCTCGGCGTTCCATTCCTTTTGTACATAAACCCTTTTCTTATATCCACATGCGTGTCTATGAAATTTGTTCCTCTAGTCTACCTGGACTAACACATGTGGAGACATTGAACTCCATAATTGTAGGTGGCTTTAATGTTAGCTAGTGACTGAGCCCTGGTGGCATGGTGGTTGTGTGTGGGACTGCGGCCCACAGGGTTGATGGTTCAAATCCAGCAGCAGCTCTTCAGGAGCAAGGCTGGACTTCCTACTCCCACCAGGGCAGTGATGCAAAAAAAAAAAAAAAGTTAGCTAATGAATTTGTTCCTCTAGAGATGAGAATACTGAAATTAAGAGGAGTGAAATGACTCACTGTACATAATTGGTGGCCCAATTGAGACTGGGTCCAGGTTTTTACCAGAGTATATCCTAAACTTCCTTAGAAAGAAGGCCTGCCCTCACTTCCATCTTCTCCAAATCTCCTTTGACTTCCTTTAATATCATTTTTTGTAGTGATTTTTTTGCTTCTTCTAGGCTACTCTAGGCATTCATAAAAATACAATGATAATCATCCTGGCCCCTTTGTGTCCCTCATATTTTCCCCATTTCTGCATTGGTGGTGAGTGATATCTCCAGTTTCAGTTCTTAATTTAGTTATTTGCCTCCGGTTTCCTTTTGCTTGTCAATTCAGCGAGTATTTTGCCAATTTAATAAACTTTTCTGTTTTAAAAATATTTTACTCACCAAGGGCTCAAGCAGAAAGAAAATCTTTTGAAAAATGATGATAGCAACACATATACAAATACGTTTGATTCGGTTAATGTATGGGTTGTCATAAGAGCTGTAAGAGGTCCTCCCAAAATGATTTATTTAAAAAATTTTATTCTTTCTATTGCTTTTTCATTTTCTAATTCAAATTTCTGCCTCGATCTTTGTATTCGTTCTTTTCTCTGGGAGCTTTTGGCTTCTTCTTTTTCTATTTCTATTATTTCTATTTCTTTTCTTTTTCTATTTACTTAAGTTACTGACTTTGGATTATCATCTTCTTTTAAAGAGAAAGACTGATTTTAAGTAAACATAATTAAACTACAGGCATCCATCATCTCTTTGCCTAAAAATTTTGTAAAACAGTTGAGCCAAAATACGGTTCTTTCCTCATCCTTTTCCACCTCTTTATCTCCAAAAATGAAATGTTAAACATAAAAATAAAAAAAAATTTGCAATGTCTTTAAAAAAATAAATATGTGCTAAAACAAAACAAGACATTTGTCAATGCTATTTCATGTCTATAAAATAGCACCAGTAAGAATGAAAAGTTATTAAAAGTCATTTTGGCAGTATTTCTGAAATGCAGCTTGTTTGACCTCTTGCTTTCCCCTTAAAAAACAAACAAATGACTACTTCTTGTGGCAATAAAAATAGGAATTAAAAAATCCCTGCAGGGAGGTTTTATTGCAATTCCCACACTCTCACCCTTTGCTATCTCTGCTATCATTAAAACTTGAGGAACATTCAAAGTACTTTCTGCTCTTGGTTGTCACTACTTCTTGGTTTAGACAAGAGGTGAGGCGTGGGGGTACCACGCACCTCATCTAGGGACCTGTGTCTGGGCCAGAAAAGATTAGGGAGGTATCCTCTTTTTGGAGAGGGGGTGGATTATGCCTACCCTCCCTCTGTCATGTCCATTGAGGAGGGGGTTATTGAGAAGCTGCCCTTTCCTGGAAGTTTGTAACTCAGCCCCCATTCCTTCCTGAGCAGCCTCCAATGGGTTCTATTGGAATATTCACTTGGAATTTAGCTAAGGGTGCCCTATCCTTAGGTTTGGTGGGGAAGTAGCTCTGAATGTGATGACATTATGCCTGCTGAAATCATCCGTGTAGAAAATACTCTTACATGAGCACCAGAAGGCATGGATCTTCTTTTTTAATGTAGGCATTTATTTCTAAAATCTTCCTTTGAGTTTGAAGAATTTTTCCCCATCCATTTTCAGGACTAGTTGATTCGGCAGATGAGTTGTTACACACTCCTTGGCGGATTCCAACTTCCCTGGCCACCGGCCTCATATGAAGAATTTTAAAGCTCACAGTTGCTTTGATCTATGATTCAATCATTTTGGTGGAGTGCATCAATTCATTCTAGGCATTCATCTTTCCCTGCTTTCCTTGTTGGGGATAGGGGGTTTCATAACATCATATTCAGGCAAAATGCTTTTCATGATTTCAACCTTTTAAAATAGTTGAAACTTTTTATACATCCTTATAGCCTCAGCAGTACAGTGGGTCACATATTCGGCTGCTAATCAAAAGATCAGCAGTTCAAATCCACCAGTCACTACTTGGGAGAAAGATGAGACTTTGGTTTGGAGAAAGATGGCTGGGTACAACTTGCTTACAGGCTTATTTCTCAATGGCTTTAGTGATCTTCTTTTCAGATGGTCCATCCAGAATTGAAAAAGGAATGCGGAACTTCCCTATTATTCTTATGGGTTTGTCTATTGAGCCTTTCATATTAGCACCTGTCTCAGATATTTTGTAGCATTGTGTTTTTGGTGTATATGTATATTTATATGCCTTTTGCCTTCTTATTAGATTGACTTATTATTATTCAATATTATTTCTTTCTTAGAGCAGATTTGGATTTAAAATGTACTTTATGTGTTATCACTTTTGCCTCCTTTCTCTTTATTGTTGACTAGGTTCATGGGATTTTTCCCTATCCTTTCATTTGAAGTCTGCTTGTGTTCTTATGTATAAAGAGTGTTTTCTGTAGACAGTAAAAGGATGGATCATTAAAAAGATCCATTCTGCCGCTCTCTGTGTTTTGCATGGAGGGTTTTCTTCATATCTGTAGTTTCCAGTCAACACAACGTGACTTCTTTATTCATTTCGCTATTTGTTGTTTTTATTTAGATGCTTCCTTGGCTTCCTTGTAATTTACCCTTTTGTTTCCTTCCTTCTTTTCTTCTCTGCATTTTTTCTTAGCAATTCCTTAAAAGGAATCATTACATAGAATGACTTAAAATTGTGATATTTAGCATATGAGCAGCAGGCAATACACAACTGTAGAATGTTACATGTATTTAGGATATGCTTCTCTTTTCCTCATTTCTGTGGATGAGTTACCAATAACATCGTTGCACACTCTATACTCAATGGACTTGCTTAGTACCTACTTCTTAGCATCTTGATATTGTACCAGGATGGTTCAAAATATTTGTGAAAAAAATTGCATTATCTTTCCATTTCATTTTTCATAAACTTTTTGAAACTCTCATATTATTTTTAGGATCATGTCTTTAAGTTTATTCTCCAGAAGCATCATGTATCTCATCTTTATAATTGCTTGTGTTGTTGCTGGGGTATTTTTTTGGTGTGTGTGCGTGTGTGTGTGTGTGCAATTGTTTTTTGATATTTCTCTTTTATTCCTCATGCATAACTAAACTTACTGCTATTGAGTTGATTCCAACTCACCGGGGCCTTACAGGATAGGGTAGAACTGCCTTTGTAAGTCTCTGAGACGGTAACCATTTATGGGATAAAAATCTTTGGTCTTTCTCTTGAGGACCAGCTTGTGTTTCTCCGCTTGTCTCATCAGTTATTTTGTCCGCTTGTCTCATCAGTTATTTTGTCCCAATGCGCTGTTTTCTTTCTTTAACCATATTTTTCACCCTTGTTTAATTTTTTTTTGGAAAATGGTCTTCATACAAAACAAATATTTTCTATTCTTGTTTTGCTTTTGATTCATCCTTCTCTAGTGATTTGGCCAATTTTTAATACATCTCAAAAATAGCTTTAACTTCTGACTTCTTACTTTTTTCCAGAAAACTCTCTGCTTATATTTGACTGGACCCCACTAAGCTGGGGAAATGGATCCCTGGTTGCATAGTGGGTTCTGTGTTGGGCTGCTAATCACAAGGTCAGCAGTGCAAAACCAGCAGCTTCTTCACGGTCAGCAGTGCAAAACCACCAGCTTCTTGGCTGAAGAAAGATGAGCCTTCTGGGTCTCTAGAGTCTCACAGTCTGGAAACCCACCGGGGCCCTTCTATGTTGTGTCAGCAGGTCACCGTGAGTCGGGATTGACCACACGGCAGTGAGTTATGTATAGGGGAAGGAGCTCTGGTGATGTAGAGGTCTAGGCGTTGGGCTGCTAACCACACTATCGTCCACTCTGTGAGACAGAGACGAGCTTTTCTGCTCCAGGATAGACTTCCAGTCTCAGAAATCCAAATGGGAAGTTCTACTCTGTCCTATAGAGCCACCAGGAGTTGACATCTAATTGATGGGAGTGAGTGAGCGATACACAGGTGGCACTATCAGGTACGATTTGAGTTACTAATAAAAAGTTAGTGGTTCAAACCCATCAGCCGCTTTTTTTTTTGGGAAAAGATGAAGCTGCCTACATAAAATTTGATGTACAAAGTCTCAGAAACTCTATATAGGCACATTATGAGCTAGAATAGAATGGATGGCAGTGGGTTTGGTTTGAGGTTTTTTTTAAAATTTTAATAAATCATTTTTTAATAAATCATCTTACAGCTCTTACAGCAATTCATACATCAAACATATCAGTACATTTGGACATATGTTGCCATCATCATTTCCAAACGTTTCTTTCTACATGAGCCCTTGGTATCAGTTCTTCTATTTCCCCCTCCCTCCCACCCTCCCACCTTTGTTAACACTGGATAATTTAGAAATTATTTTCATTTTCATCATTTACACTGTCTGCTCTTTCCGTTCACCCATATTTCCATTGTCCATCCCCTGGGGGGTGGGAGGATTGTACATTGATTATTGTAATCAGTTCCTCCCTTAAGTAGAATATTTAAAAAATAAAACATATTCAGAAGTTTAGATGTACTGTATGAGGAACTTTACGAATATGTCATTTTTTGTTTACACAAATTTGAAAAAGAAAAAATAAATAATTACATGAATTATTCATTAATTAGATTGTGAATGACTCTAGTAATTCTAGATCAGATTCAATTAATAATATAAGCATAAATTTTGAGGCTTTATGCTAAAATGTGCTAGCTTGAGTTTTTAATATTCTACAAAGAACCACTAGAGGACACTTTTCTCCTTAGAGTTGTTTATTTTTAGCACTCATTTAGTAGTTGTGGGTGTTTTTCTTCTAGAGGTCAACACACAGGGACAGAGGATTGTCTGGTTGCAGCCACTGCCATAAGCTGCAGTGTTCAGCTCATCCATGGCAAAAGTGGGGACTCTTTTTTCTCCCAGAGTAGCTACAGGGACAGTGAATTATTTAGTGGGGATTTTATAGCTAACCAGTGGTAGATGCAGCCAGATTTATCATGATTTGTACCACCCAGGGACTCCAGAAAGAGATAAGAACAGGCTTTATTCAGACAAACTTTTTGCAAGATTTCTGGGTGAACTATTGCAATGGGTTTAGAGTTCAAACCTATCAACAAGTGTGTCAGAAGTTAGCTAAATGTTTTTTCTTCTATAGAGTCAATACAGCTAGAGAGAACATGGTGTGGGAAGTAAGATGACAGGGTGTCATGGACAAAATGCAAATCAGATGATTTTAATGCTCAGGGCAGCCTGTTGGCAGGAAGGATGTGCCACAGGTGGAGGCATGCAGAGGGTCACCAAAGTTCTAGCCCCTGGGGACAGGAGAAAAACTTGTTTGTTTGACAAGCATTTTTCCTGACAGGATCATGTAGTTCATATATAGCCAGTGTGATGGGAATTGGTAGGTCTTTTTCTAGTCTTGCCAAAGGTAAATAGAGAGTTCAATTCGTCTTCACCGAGTCATACACGAAAGGGTGGTCTTTGTAGCAAACCTTTGTGTAGACACCAAGGTGAAGGGGATTCTTATCCTTCATGGTTTTCCAGGACAGCAAGGTCCAGGGAAAATCTGGCATTGTGAGGGGGCAGAGGAGGGAGAAGTTATGTACTCCTGCAACCGCTCCCACTCTTCCTGTTCCCACACTTGTTTGTTAATGCACCCTTCTCCCCTTGCTTCTCGAGCCCTACTGCTAGGGGGTGTCTCACAGACTTACTAGTCTCCACGTTCTAAAGAATCCTTTCACAGACCCATTTTAATGGCACCTTTGAGGTTGACAGTGTTCTTTGAGGAGTCCTTGGCTTAAACAGGGCTAAACCTGGTTATAGGCAAACGGCGTCAAAATGAAGTCGTTCATTCCACCAATACTTTTGTGAACCATTTTTTGCACGGAGGTGTTGAACTTGTCGTTGTGGATGGATTTAAAATGTAGCTCATGAAATCCATTCATTTACAGGTCAGAATACTGAAATTCATAAAAGCGAAATGACTCAACGGAGATTAGATCAGTACCTCCCTTCTAATTTTTGTGATACACAATTCAATCCGTGAAAATAGCATTATACTTTACATATCATGTCGGTGTTTGCATGTATGCTTTGTGTGTGTGTGTTCAACAAGTCTTAATACAAAGAGATCCACAATACAGAACTTTATTGCTAGAACAACGGAGTTCTTACTTGAGTATTTCTAAAGGTATCCAGAGTAGCACTTCTATTACTTGTAGAAAAATATTAAGCAGAATCAAATGTATGATTCAATGGAGATTGAGCTCATGTGTATATCAGAACACATCCTGGATGCTAGGACCTTAGAGAGATGGTTCTGTTCCCATTGCTCCACCTTCTCCTAACTCCCTCTGACTTCCTTTAATAACATTCTTTGAAGTGAAATTTTGGATCTATCATAAGGCTACTCTAGGCATTTCATAAAAATATAATGATTTTCATCTTGACCTTTTTTGCATTGTTCATATTTTCCCCTCTATTATGCTGGAAAGTTGAATGGGAAATGTAGTTCATGTTCTCCAATTATCACAAGGGTCATTTATACACTAAATGCATTCTGGAAGCTGTTTGATGTTGATGGATTCTGATTTATTCTAAATGAGTCTGACATTCATTGCCATGTAAACATATGTTATCGTTGGTGGCACACTCCAGATCTTTTTGATTGGTCCCCACTGGACACCAGCAAACTAGCTAGGCCTGTGTTGCTTCCAGCTAAAGCACCAGATGTTGCTTTTATTGCATAAGGAAGATCACATTTTAGCTAAAAGAATATTTTCTTTCACAAAAGAAATACTGGCAAATTGGTGGAAAGCAGTGGGGTTCACATACTGATCAACAGAAGGGAGCCTCTTAAAATGTTGACTGCTCACTCATCTGCATTGACTTACAGATGCTTATTTCTCTCCTGGTGCTCAGAGACTTCATGGGACTGAATCACACATTTGATTCTGCTCAATATTTTTCTATCAGTAATAGAGGTGCTATCCTGGATACCTTTAGAAATACTCAAGTAAGACTCCCTTGTTCTAACAATAAAGTTCTGTATTGTGGATATCTTTGTATTTACACTTGTTGAACACACACACCAAACATACATGCAAACAACAATATAACATGTAAAGTATAATGCTATTTTCATGGATTGAATTGTGTATCACAAAATTATGTGCCCACCAAGATGGGCCATGATACTCAGTGAAGTGGTAGGTAGGTAGCGATATAATCATCATCCATCCCGACACCCAATGTGCTCAACCCATCAGTTGTAAAGGGATTATTGCCCTCCTTGACTATAGACCAAGAGATGTGAATACTATTGCCCTCTGGCAAATTGCATTTAAAAGTGGATTATTGCAGCTGCAGAGTTAGGTTAAAATTAACACCTCATCATTGGAGCTTCATTTTGATTCATTTAAAATGTGTTCTAGTTTTTAATATTTTCTGCCTTCTTTTTAATTGGGGATTTTCTCTGTTTCATTTTGATGTTATCAGGTAAAACATATTTCTGTATATGAAATCCAAGAAAGGTAAATCTAAGAGACCGGAAGTGGATTGATCATTTCTTGGAGCTATGGCAGGTGATATGGGAGGAAATGAGGAGATAATGATGATGAATACAAGGATGGAAAAGAGGACCTAAAACGGATTGTGGTGATGACTGTACAACTCTACTTGATTTGCTGGAACTATTGAATTGTGGGTACATGAATTATATGCCATAAAGCGGTTAAAAATGTAAAGCATTAGAGTGAGATGCACAATCCTTATTCCGGTCAGAACCTTGACCCAGTGTAAGGAGAGTTTCCCAGGACCGTGGCCTTTTTGGTTTCTCTCATAGGAACTAAATGAGGGAGAAGCAAGCAGAGAAGAGATCTAAGTGGAGGGTGAGCATGTCATTTGTATCGCGTGTTAAGGTGCTGAGGTCTTCTTAGGTTCAGAGAAATTTGGTGCTATGGCACAGGGGATTCTTCACGGATTATCAGGCCCACAGATGTTGAAGAGTCAAAGATGTTTTCCCCAGAACCAACAGAGAGCTAAAACCTTCCCTGAGAGTTGGCTTCCTGAGTTTGCACTTCCGGGTTCCTAACCCGTGAAAGAATACACAGAGACACCACAAATAGAGCTAGTCAGTAGTCCGCCATGTCTGGAGTAGCATAGGAACAAGAACCAGTGGCACCGAAGGAAGAAGTTCAAGCCGCACTGAAAGCATTCGCCAAAAACAAGGCCCAAAGAATTGATGGAAGACCGGTGAGAATATTTCAGCTAGTTGATAAAGCACTGGGATCACTTGCTTGTCTATACCAGGAAATTTGGAAGATAGCTCCTTGATCAAGTGACTGGCAAAGACCCATCGTTGTACCCATTCCCAAGAAAGATGACCCATCACAATGTTCAAACTATAGAGGAATATCATTGACATTGCAAGCAAGTACAATTTTGCTGAAGATCATCCAGCAATACTTGCAGTAGTTCACTGAAAGTGAAATTGCCAGGAATTCAGGAAAAATTCAGAAGAGAATGAGGAACAAGAGATAACACTGTTGATAATAGATGGAGCTTAACTCAAAGCAGAGAACACTAGAAAGATGCTTACGTGTGTTTTATTCACTCTGCAAAGGCAGTTGACTGTGTGAATCATGATAAACCATGGGTAACCTTGAAAAGAGTATAAATTACAGAACACTTTATTGTACTCATGAGTAACCTGTACATAGATCAAGAGGCAGTTGTATAAACAGAACAAAGAAATAATGCATGATTTAAAATCAGGAACGGCGTGTGTTGGGGTTGTAGATTCTGACCATACCTGTTCACTATATATGCTGACCAAGTAATCAGAGAGCATGGATTATATGAAGAGGATCATGGAATGGGGATTGGAGGAAGGCTTGTTAACAACATGCAGTATGCAGATGACACAACCTTGCTTGCTCAGAGTGAGGAAAATTTGAGGTACTTGCTGATGAAGATCAAACATCATAACCTTTAGTATAGATTATGACAAGGTAAAGAAGACCAAAATCTTCACAACTGGACCAATAGTTGGCATCATGATTTTTTTTCTTGTTTGTTAAATCAAGTTTATTTGGGCATCTAGCTGATGTGACTGCTGCTCCCCCTGTGTCCCGATTCCAAATTCAAAACATAACATGACTTTAAAGGGCTACATGTCTGCGGCATCACATAACAAGCCAAACATTTTTTGTAATGCTTGCTCTGGACCTAGAACATCAAGACATAATGGGAGCATTATAGACAAGCCAAAACTGGAAAAACAGAATGCCCAGGGGCAAGATAATGGGCTGTGATATGGACTAAGCACTAATGCAAGGCTGGTGGGTTGACATGGAGGATGCATGTACAGCTGTGATTGGTTTGTCAAGTGGACTTGAAACATGGTCATTCTTTGCTGTGTCTGATGGGTCTGCTGCTTCTCAGGTTGCCAAATACTGCTGTGGGCGTTTGTTAGCTCACATCACCAAGATTTTAAAGGGTCTGCAGGAGCACCTTCTGTGGAAAATGCAGAGAGTGGAATCAGAACAGGTTTTCTGGAGATTGATGAACATATGAGAGTTATGTCAGAGAAGAAGCATGGTGCAGAGAGAAGTGGGTCAACAGCTGTGAGAGTCTTAATTTCTCCTCCCCATACTATTTCATTAACTGTGGAGACTCAAGGGGCTTACTTTGTAGGAACAGAAAAGTTCACTTCTTCACACAAGATCACCAACGGAGAAATCCGTTGGAAAAAGAATGGATTTGGAATGCAGGTGGCTCTGTGATGATTCTACATGTAAATGGCTCTCTGGCTGTGTCGAGTGTCTTTGGGGATTTTGATTACAAATGTGTCCGTGGATAAAGGTCTGACAGAGCAGCTTGTCCCCCCAGAGCCTAGAGTCTATGCTACTGATCGATCAGAAGAAGATGATCAGTTCATGATCCTTATGTGTGATGGCATCTGGGATGTCATGGGAAATGAAGACCTCTATGATTTTGTAAGATCCAGACTTGAAGTCACTGATGACCTTGAGAAAGTTTGCAATGAGGTAGTTGACCCCTGTTGGTACAAGAGAAGTCTAGACAACATGAGTGTGATATTGATCTGTTTCCCACATGCACCCAATGTATCGCCAGAAGCAGTGAAGAAGTAGGCAGAGCTGGACAAGTAGCTGAAAAGCAGAGTAGAAGAAATCATAAAGAAGCAGGGGGAAGGTGCCCCTGACATCGTCCATGTGATGCGCACATTGGTCAGTGAGAACATCCCCAGCCTTCCGCGAGGGGGTGAATTGGCAAGCAAGTGGAATATAATTGAAACTGTTTAAAATAGACTGAATCCTTACAAAAATGAAGACATGGACTCTACATCAACTGGAGATATGTGGTAAAACTGCTCATCTAGCCATGGAGTTTATCTCCAAAGGAGAGTGGAGCTCTGTGTAGATGAATCTTTTTAACATACTCAATGTAAAAGAAGGATATGATGTGGGTGAGAGTGATTACAACAGAAAACTTCAGCAGTACAACATCTAGCCCAGAAATGATTTTTTTTTGTAAATTTGAGACTTATGTAAACGTGATTTCAAACCATAATCATGTTGCAAATCAGACTCCAGCAATTTTTGCTGTATGATTTTGTTTTTTTGTAAAGTGTATTTGCCCTTGTACAAATGGCCATATTTAATTATGATCTGCTTTAAATCACTATCAAAGTTACAAGAAATGTTTGGGATCATGACTTATCAGATTTTTTCTCCACATCTATTCTTATTTTCTCTACTCAGATACTAATTTTTGGTATAATACCCTGCACTTCCTCGCATGCCCAGAAGAACATGGTCGGCAAATAGCATGTCATAATATATACCTCTGTTTTCCCCTAGTATGTAGAAATGTGGCAATTCACCAAAACCATTAAGCCATAGAAACAAAGCAGAGGAAAGGTAAAAACAACTCCCTGAGGACAAATTAAACACATTTCTAACTTCAGTGTCAATATTTAGCCTTCAACTCCTTTTTTTTTATACTATAAAGACTGCTTTAGAAGTATTATCCATGGGCTGATCTCCGGTGGCGTAGTGGTTGTGCGCGGGACTGTGGCCCACTGGGATGGAGGTTCAATTCCCGCTCACAGGAGCAAAGGCTGTACCTCCTACTCCCACCACCTGAGGGCAGTGATGCCTAAAAATAAAAAAATAAAAAAAAAAGAAATATTATCCACATAAATTTTTCTAAAGACAAAAGGTGTTCTGGCATTTATTTATCTATTTTTAATTGGAACCAAAGAACCACTAGTTTATTAGACAACTATTTTTCTAATCACTTTGACAAAAACTGAGAATGCTAGTCAGTCAAATGAAAATGGTCTCTACTTTCATATGCTTGTATCAGATAAGAAAATACTAATAAAATAATCACCTTGATGGACTTAAAGTGATAAATTGAGCAAAGTGCATCAACTAAAGAAACCACAACATATAATTGCATCTTATTTTTTTTTTAAACAAACTAATCTACCCTGGAGTAAAGAGTCAGAAAACATATACTCCCTGGAAAAGAGAATTCAATTCATTTCTAAATGAAATATGTAAGAAAGATTTAAAAAAAGCTCTTACTGCCATCAAGTGAATGCTAACTCATAGGGGCCTCTGTAATTGTTTACAGGAGTAGAAACCCAGTCTTCCTTCTGATGAGCTGCTGCTGGTCTTCAACTGCCAACCATGCAGATAGCAGCTCAACTTATAACCATTCCACCACCAGCTCAAGCGTAAGAAACAGAAAACATTGAAACATTTTGGACATTTTTACATTTTACAATCTTATACTTCTAGAAATGTTACTGGAAGTCTTTCACATGATAAAATAATGCCAAATGAGCTTAAAGAAAAAAAAATCCTACCATTACATAGACCCTTAAAGTCTAATTGAAATCCTCTATTCAATACGTCCACTCTTTAAGATGACTTCATCTCAAAGCTTAAAAAAATTTATATTGCCTAGAGGATTTTCTAAATTGAATATTATATTGCTAAATCCTTACCATATAATGACCCCAATTACACATTTCTAACCTTATTTTCTCATTTCTTTAACACTATCATATGTCACTTAACACACCTCATAGTTTTTTTTTCAGAACAGTTCTTTGTTCTTCCCCAAACATTCCCATGTGTTTCGGTTTTTTGTCACATTGCTTCCTACACTTGAAAGATAGCTTTTCAAGATCTTTCTGCCAAGTTTATACTAATTCTTTAGAAAACAATTAAAATATCCTGTAGTTCATCAAACATTCCAAATTCTATCATCTTATCTCCTATACTTTGACAGTTGAAAATAGGTTTTTTTTTTTTCAGGCAATGATATTTACTATAGCCTTCTTTACATCAACAATAGTTTAACAAGGGTGAAAATTAAGTAGCAGAGTTCTCAGGGTGAGGTTTCTCTTTATTTAGCAAAACTTCTTGAGTCTCCATTTTGGTTGTACAAATTTAACCCTTAAGGTAGAGTTGGGAAGCCAAAGGAAAAAATACAAGCAAATAAAAACCTATATGTTTATTTCATCTAAATAAAAAGTTACTTCAATGATTAAGAGGCAAGTCCAGTAGGAGGAAAGTGAAGGTAAGCAACAAAAAGTTCTAAGACCGAGTTTAAGAGGAGATATCTGTGACTACTTCATCACCAGATAGTCTGTAGCAAATTTAAGAACTGATTTCTAATTTAATCCATGATAATGGTTTCCTGTGTTTTAGTCACTCACTTCACTGCCTGTGCTCAGAACTTGAAGGAGTAGTTTTTCAGGAATTGTCGTTAGGTGGCCGATAGTGGGTTCCCACACATGGTAACACTATGTGCAGCGGAACCAATCCCTGGCCATATCCTGTGCCATCATCATAACTGGTTACGCTTGAGCCAATTGTTGCAGCCTCGATGTCAATCCATTCCCATGGACATCTTCCTCTTTTTCTCTATCCTCTCAGTTTGCCAAGCAGAAGGAGCTTTTCCAGGGACTTGTCTCTCCTGATAGCATGTCTAAAGCACTTGAAATGATGTTTCACCATATGTACTTCCAAGTATAATTCTGGCTATACTTTGTGTGTGTTTTTTGGCAATCTGTAGCATTTTTAAAACACTTCACCAGCACTGGAATTTAACTGTATTGATTCTTCTTTATTCACTGTTCAACTTTCACATGGATGTGAGGTGATGGAAAATACACATGGCCTGGGTTAGGACTTGGTCACTCTCAAAGGGACATTCTGGTTCTTCCCAAGTCTGAAGAAGTCATGTACAGGAATCCTGTCCAATGCTGTGTGCCATGTGAGTTCTTGACTGCCGCATTCATGGGTATTGATTGCGGATCTAAGGAAACGGAAGTCCTTGGCAATTTCTCATTCTTCTCCATTTGTCATGGTGCTATCTATTGACCCAGCTATGAGGATTTTGGTTTTCTTTACATTGAGTTAGAATTCATATGAAAGGCTGCAATCGTTTATTTCCTTGCAAGTGATTCAAATCCTCCTCACTTTCAGCAAGCAAGTTTGTGTGATCCACATATGACAGGTTATTAATAAGTTTTCCTCCCAATGGGATGGTAAATTTTCTTCTTCATGTCATCATGTTTCTGTGATTATTCCACTACTTATCTGAAAGGTGGCTACTCATGTTTTATTGAATATGCAGAAGCATTTGATCATGTGGTTCATAAGAGGAAAGGGAATTAAGAACAATTCATTGTGCTCATACAGAACGTGTACAAGAGAAAGTTGTGCAAACAGAACAAGGGAATACTGCATGGTTTAAAATCAGAAAAAGGTGTGTATCAAGGTTGTATCCTCTGACCATAGTTGTTCAATCGGTATGCTGACCATATAATCAGAGGAACTAGCATATATTAAGAAGAATTTGGAATTAAGATGGGAAGAAGGGGTATTAACAGCCAGCAATAATACATAGATGACACAATCTTGCTTGCTGAGACAGAGGAGGACTTGAATAACTTGCTGATGAAAATCAAGGATGACAGCTTTCAATATGAATTATGACTGAAAATGCAGAAGACCAAAATTCTCACAACTGAACCAGTAGGTAATATCATGATAAGTAGAGAAAAGGTTGATGTTGTCAAGGTTGATGTTATCTTGCTTGGATCCAAAATCAATGCTCATGAAAGCAACAGTCAAGAGGTCAAAGGATGCATTGCATTGGGTAAATCTGCTACACAAGACCTCTTTAGAATATTGAAAAACAAAGATGTGCTTTGAGGACTGAGGTGTGCCTGATGTAAGACGGGTTATTACTAATGGCCTCATGTGAAAATGAAAGTTGGACATTGAATGAAGAAAATTGAAGAACTGATGCATTTTTATTGGGGTGCTGGCAAAAATTATTGACAGTACTATGGACTTCCAAAAGAATAGATAAGGTCGTTCTTGGAAGAAGCACAGCCAGAATTCACCTTAGAGGCAAGGATGGTAAGACTTCAGTTCATGTGCTTTGGACACATTGTTAGGGGAGACCAGGCCCTGCAGCAGGACACCAGGCTTGACAAAGTAAAGGGGGAGTGGAAAAGAGAAAGATTCTCAAAGGGATGGATTGCCACACTGCCTGCCACAATGTGCGCAAGCTGAGGAAAAGTTGTGAGGACGGCACATAGTCTGCTGTGCATTGGGTTGCTGTGGGTCGGAATCTGCTTGACGCACCTAACAACTCTGATTATTTTTTCAGTATCCAAATTGACTAAGTATGGAGAGAGGCTAGAACCCCGATGCATAGCTTTCCTGATTTTAAATGATATAATATTCCCTTTTTCTGTTTAAATAACTGCCTCTTGTTCCATGTACAGGTTCCACAGAAGCACAATAAAATGTTCTGAAATTCAGACACTTCTCAAGTCAGTACATCGTTTGTTATGGTCTATGCAGTCAAATGAATTTATTTAGTCCATGAAACATAAATAAATATTTTCCTAGTATTCTCTGCTTTTAGCCAAGATCAATCTGACGTTGGCAATCATAGCCTTTCCAGTTTGAATTTCTGGCAGCTCCCTGTCTATGTACTGTTGAACTGTTATTGGATGTTCAGCAAAATTTTTGTTGAATGTGGTGTTAATGATATTATTATAAAATTTCCACATTCTAGTGGGTAACATGTCTTTGGAATGGGTACAAATGTGGATGTCATTCAGTCAGTTGGCTAGGTAGCTATCTTCCGAATTTTTGGCATACATGAATGAGTGCTTCTAGTGTTTCATCAGCTATTGAAATATTTGAATTGGTATTCCATCAGTTCCTACAGCCTTGCTTTGGCTTAGTGCCTTGAGTGCAGCTTGGATTTTTTTTCTTAAGTACCATTAGTTTTGGATGACATTTTGCTTAAGCACCACTAGTTTTTGAAGCGATTTGATGATGATTAATTTTTGAATGGTTGAATGTCGACCAGTTCTTTTTGGCATAATGACTATGTGCATTCTTTCCATCTTCTTTTTGATGCTTTCGGCATAGTTCAATATATTGACCATAGACTTTTTCAACTCAAGACTTGAATTTTTTCTTCAGTTTTTTTTTTTTTCAGTTTCAGCTATACTGGGTGTGTTCTTGTTAGGCTTCTTGGGTGAGAAATACCTCTGTCTTTGACTTCATGTGAGAAGAATTCGATCTGAAGGCTGGTTTGTGATTCAAGTGCTTTCTATAAAGGATAGAAGTTTCAAGTTTTACACAGGTACTCTCAGGGCACTTCACACGTGCAGGTGAAGACTTGACACTAGAGGAGATCACTGCACTGCCAGCCCAGGAGCAGCTTGAGAAAAAGAAGTGGGTTTAAGATTCGGACTTTCTCAGGCCTCCGCAGGGAGGTGTGGCTGACACTGTTGGTTGACCCCTTTGGCTGAATCAAGCTCACCTGTCAATCAAGATTTGGCCCAGGTACTGCCTACCTAGATGTACTGCTACTTCCTGGCCAGGAGTCTGAATTTTGGAGCATGACCAGTGCATACCCTGGTACCTGTTCTAACATTCTAATGCCATGTCTTTGCACATTTCATTATATTACTTTACTTTATCTTCTTGACCTGCCTTTTGAAATTTTCTGTTCAGCACCTTTATTGAAATCCCACCCCCCTCCATTTGCTTTACTTTCTCTACAATTAAAAGCAAATTTCATAGTCTCTTTTGACATCCGCTTTCTTTCTTTTCTTTAGCTCCTGTCTTTTTTATGACCCTTTGCTTCTTCTTGTATGATGTTCTTGATGTCACAGCTCATCGGGTTTTCTGTCATTAGCGTTCAGTGAGTGCACTAGTTATATAATCATTTGTCAATTTGAGAGGGTTATGAGTGAAGGGGTGAAGCCTAGCCTGTCAATCAAGTAATAGCCTATGACGCCTCTGTGCGGGCATGGCCTTCTCCTGAGGATTTTGGGAACTCTAGTATTCCTCCTCGGAGGCAGGAAACACTTTCTCTCACTGCGGACTCCCGGAGAGACATTCTTGTTGACAAGTCATGTGGAGACAGACTGATGACAATTAGAGCCTCAGGGCTGAAGGAACCTTGTGGAGAACCTGGCTAGCGCTGAGATGTCTCTACTGCCATTGGATCCACAAAACAATGCACCCACTGACCTTGATCTTCATGTATTTGGCTTCATTGTATGTGATTTGTGAGTCTGAAGAGGACTTTATAGATTGGTATCAGACATATGGGCTAATATTGGACTTATGGACTTGATCTGGACTGAGCTTGGATGTTTTCTCAATATTCAACTGCTCTTGTAGATAAAGCTCTTTCTTATACATGTATGAGTGTATTTATGAATTTCTTTCTCTGGTCTACCCAGACAAACACAGTGAGTCAAGTGTATTTTTTGTATAGTCTCAAAATTCAAGTGAGAAATACTTAAGGCTATATTTTGAGTCTTGCAGACTTGCTTTTATTCTCTTCAACTTCCACTTACCAATGAGGAATCGATGGTCTGTTCTGCCATCATGGTTGACCCTTGACATCACTTTGGTGGCCAATACTGAGCTTTTCCATCATCTCTTCCTAGATATGTAGTCAATTTCACTACTGTTTATTATATCTAGAGGAGTAACATCTATTATAATGATAAGTGTAATTGGAAAAAGGTATTTGAGAGGAAGAAGTCATTGGACATGCAAGTTCCATCGTGAGATCTTCCCCTTCATTTCTTTAATTAATAGAATTAAATTTAATTAATAGAAATTTATTTCTTTAATTAATAGAAATTAATAGAATTCTTTAATTCTTTTATCATTAGCTTTCATGATTCATGGGTAATTTTGAATAATAGTTGTATGAACTGGATTTTCTTATATAGATAGATAGATATTATCCCATCACAGATAGTGTTGTATTTCATAATAGACCTTGAAATGTCCTTTTTGATGATGCATGCTACACAATTCCTCTTGAATTTGTCATTCCCAGCTCAGTGAGCCATATGATTGTCTGATTTAAAATGGCCAATACGAATTCATGTCAGCTCACTAAATTCCTAGGGTATCAATCTTTATATATTCAATTTAATTTTTGATCGCTTCCAATTTTCTTAGATTCATACGTTATAAAATATAGGAAACAAAGGAGAGTTTTGCATTTAGGTTAATATGGAGTCATGAAAAGAGCATAATTTCAGGACATGTGTGGGAAGAGAAATCTGTGAAAACAAAAATTTGCAAGGTGTTTTGCCTCTAATCAAAACTCCATTTTAAGAAGACTTTCTGAATGATTCTGGCTTTCTTCACATGGGATAGAATCTTCTAAAAGTTAGTTAAAGTACAGTGTAGTAACAACAAAATATGCATCTTTCCTCTAGTTCTTAAATGCTTTCTCCCACACATTATCATGCTCCTGGTTCTATCAGACAAGTCTGGTTAGAACAGGGGATGTACACTGGAGTCAGAAACATGGGGAATTTAGGATAGATATTCCCTCAGGACTAGCAATGGGAGTGGTGATACTGGGAGGGTGGAGGGATGGTGGAGTAGAAATGGGGAACCAATTTCAGGGATCTACACATAACCTCCTCTCTGGAGCATGGCTAACAGGGGAGTGAAGGGACACATTGAACAGTGTACAATATGAAATAGCAATTTGTAAATTATTAAAGGTTCATGGGGGAAGGGGGAAGGGAAACATGGGGAGCTGGAACTGGGGGTCTAGTGGAGGGAGGGTATGTATGGATCGTGAGGGGAGATGTATGAGTACCCAATAAAATGATTCATTAAAAAAAGTGAGGGGGCCCTATCCCTGCTATTGATTACATGGCAGGAAGAGCTAAAGGGCAGTGCAACTAGGTGACCTATTTGTAAGATTAGGGACCAGTACTGAAGTGGCCTTTGGAACTGCAACATACCAAGTTATCTAGGCAGCTAATCTTGGATATGCAGGCCTCATCAGGCACTACACAAGATTTGCAAGAACAAATAGATTCTTTAGCA
>PVJH01021976.1:0-37623 GCA_004026705.1 Nesogale talazaci | reverse complement strand
GAGCTGCTGCTGGATTTGAACCGCCGACCCTGTGGGCCGCAGTCCCGCACACAACCACTATGTCACTGGGGCTCAGCCTCCGGTTGCTTCTTATACTGGCTATTATCATTCTTCATAATTAGTACTTTGTATACTCTACTTGATTAGCTCACTTACCAATCAATCTCTCCATTATTAGACTATGTGTTTCTTTGCGGTAAGGATCACCCTTAATTTACTATTACATTTATAGCCTTTAGCGCAATGCGTGACGTACTTGTATAGAAGTGACGATCAGTATTCGTTAAATGGCCTGCCGCTTCAGGTCATTTATTGTGAGTCTTCCACCACGTCCAACCTTTCAGGCACAGTAAACTATAAGCAACCATCTGAACATAACAGATTGTTTCAGTGTTCTCCTCAAGCAATTATTTGGAGGAGCCCTGGTGGTTCCAAGGTCAGCAGCTCAAACCGCCGGCTGCTTCTCAGGAGAAAGACGAGGCCTTCTACTGTGGTAAAGAGTTACGATGTAGGGCTGAGCCCCGGTGGCGTAGTGGTTGTGCGCGGGACTGCGGCCCACTGGGACGGAGGTTTAATTCCAGCAGTGGAGGTGGGCCTCCTACTCCCACCACCAGAGGGCAGTGATGCCCAACCCCCCCCCCCCAAAAAAAAAAAAGAGTTACGATCTGTGCTACAGGGGCACTGAGTCTGCTCAATGGCAGTGAGTTTGAATCCTCTTGAAGCATTTACTCATTCTTCTCCCAACAGTCTACTTTACTTGCTCTTTTCTCTATGCCTAGAATGCTCCACACTCCTCTGTTCATTTAGGGGGAAAAACCCAAAACATGTTGCTTTGTACCTCTTTCAGATGATGCTTTAAGTATGACATCACTTTCCCTATAAAAGTTTCTCCACTTCAATAAATAACTGTGTATACAAGAAGGCACACATGTATTTACTCAAAATTTTTATCTGAATGCAAAGCAAACTAAGACAGTATCCAGCTACATGTCATTTGGAATAAATAAAATTTTATTGATCACTCCAATCTGCCCATGACATTAATAAGGTTTTATAACAGGAAATTAAAAAGAAACAACAGGCAGAGTCCCGGTGGCGTAGTGGTTGTGCGCGGGACTGCGGCCCACTGGGACGGAGGTTCAATTCCAGCAGTGGGACTGGGCCTCCTACTCCCACCACCGGAGAGCAGTGAAGCCCAAAAAACAAAAAAACAAACAACAACAAATAATGATGTAAAGGTAGCAACTACAATTTACTACCTGTAATCTATATGCTATAAATCTACTGAAAACTTTTCATATTTTCAGAACATAATCTCTGAGTTACCCTTCAGGATAGTGTCTATAGCAGACAGGATAATGGCTCCTCAGAGATGTTTATCCCTCATTCCCTGAAACCTGTAAATGTTATATAAGAAAAGGGATTTTGTAGATATGATTATGGATCTGGATATGGGAGATTATCCTGGGTTACCTGGATGGACCTATTGCAACAAGGATCCAGACAGGAAAGGCAAAAGGACCAGAATTGAATAACATGTAAGGCAGAAGCAAAGGTCATCGTGAGGGAGAAAGGGTTGAAGATGCTCTCATGAAAGCGTATGGGGCTAGGAGACAAGGAACGCAGGTGGTTTCTAGAAGCTGGAAGAGGTTAAGAAGACAAAGAACCCACTAGATCCTTCAAGCGGAATGCCGCTCTGTCAACTCCTTGTTAGCCCTATGGGGCCTATTTCAGATTTCTGACCTTTAGATTACAAAGAAAATACATTTATGCTCTTGAAATCATTAAGCATGCAGCAATTTGTTAAAGCAACAATAGGAAAGTCAAGCAGGTACAATAATCCCTAGCTTACAGATAGGGCACTGACGTCGGAGCCAGCTCTGGACTACAGATAGATCTGATAGCATATGTGACCTCATAATTATTATGCATACATCTTCTATAAATAGTTGACATCTATTTTAAACTTGTATCATAGTTAATTTCCACCTATTAGAATTCAAGTGTTAAGATCAGATAAATGTCACTTAAAAACAGAAAAAATTCGCATCATTTTCTCTTAAAAGGCACTGCATGATTAACAGTGAAAAGCTATACTTAATATCTGCCTATTTCTCATATAAGATACTAAACAGATAATCTTTTTAAAAATTGAGAACAGGGAAAATCTTTAATTCGAATATATTAAAAATAAGAATAGCGGGCTGAGCCCCAGTGGCGTAGTGGTTGTGTGTAGGACTGCGGCCCACTGGGTTGGCAGTTCAAATCCAGCAGCAGCTCTCCAGGAGCAAGGCTAGGCCTCCTACTCCCACCAGAGGGCAGTGATGCCCCCCTCCCAATAAAAAGAATAGCTTCTACATTAAAAAGTCCAAGAAAATAAGCTGAGACAAATGTAGTTTTGAAATGAAGCTATTTAACATGTGGCAAACACAGAGCAAACTGATGATATCGAAGGTAACATGGAGAATACTCCAGCACTGAACTCTAAATAAAAGCCACAAGGCAGGAGGACCAAGTCTGCATCTGCTCTGCACACGGCCAAATCCCCAGGCACATCACATAGCACATAGTAATTCGAACAAGAAGGCGACCCTAAAGAATATCTCCTTGTCCACAAAACAGAGTATGTTTACTGCAATCGAGGCAGTGTCTACTGATCCCACCTTCCAGGAAAGCAACCCTCTAGGACAGGGTAGAACTGGTCCTGTGAGTTTCTGAGACTGTAACTCTTTACAGGGGAAAAGGCCCGGTCTTTATTTTGTGGAGGAGCTGCGAGGTTCGAACTGTTCACACAGGGTTAGCAGCTCAACGGCCAACTACTGTGCTCCCGGGGCTCCCAGGGTAGAGCATCCCGACGCAAAAGTCCTAAGCCCTCAGTCAATTAGTATTCCCCAGCTACATTTCCTAAGTAGAAGTTTTTTGGTTTGCATTTTTAAAAGTAGTTCTTTGGATGAGCTTAGGTATAAAACTCTAAGGAATGGAATGACAAACACAAGGCAAATTAAATACAAATAGGGTGCTTTTAATTGAAGCAAAAGTACTTCAATAGTTTTTGCTTTCTCTATATAATAAATCATCTCAAAGAGAACCACTAAGTTGTCACTTCGTTAAAATTACCATCTAATTCCTACTGCATAGGAAGGAATGAGGTTCACACAGATATCCATAGCATATAAGGTTTATAAGTAATTTCATGAGAAATAAGTGGGAATTATCTTAATCTTTTTGTTTTTGTTTTTGCTTTTGTTGTTTTTAGCATCACTGCCCTCTGGCGGTGGGAGCAGTAGGTCCAGCGTTTGCTCCCAGCCGCTGCTGGAATTGAACCTCCGTCCCAGTGGGCTGCAGTCCCGCGCACAACCACTATGCCACCGGGGCTCAGCCCTTAATTTTTTTTAAAAAGAAAATGTATACAAGAAAAGAGAGATCTTTTACCTCTTAATTGAAAGATTCTTGGAAACCTTTTTGAAAAATTCTGCTTCAGCATTCTGGCTTTCAGCACTCATTTCAAAATAGATTGGATTCTTGTCAGAAGAGTCAGCATTCTGAAACGAAATAGTTTACACTTTGAGATCTGACTTAAATAAAACACCAGAGGATTCTAGTTAGACAAAAATGTAACTGTTAGCCATGAAGGGAGGGGATAGGACCGAGGTTTTTTGATTTTTTGGAGGGTTTTTGATTTTTACATCTGTACTTGTCTCATTCAATCTGTCCTACATGACACCTGAATTGTAAACACTTGAATTAAGTAACTAATGCACGAATCAATGATTAAGTTATAAGTTATGAATGAAACAAAGCATTTAAAGGATACATCCTGGCTGGGCCCCGGTGGCGTAGTGGTTGTGTGTGGGACTGCGGCCCCCTGGGTTGGAGGTTCAAATCCAGCAGCAACGCTGGGCCTCCTACTCCCACCACCTGAGGGCAGTGATGCCCCCCAAACAAAAATAAATAAATAAAGTAAATAAATAAATACATCCTTAAAATAGAATTATATTATTCTATTTAAGCGAGGAGCTTTGGTGGCAGAGTAGTTACACATTGGGCAGCAATCCATATGGCTGACAGTTTGAAACCAGTGGCACAGGAGGAAGATTGGGCTGTTTATCCCCATAAGCAGTATAGGAAACCCTTGGGGGCAGGTCTACCCTGTATTATAAGGCCCCAATTAGTCAGCATCAACTTGATGGCACTGAAATTGGTGTGTTATCCCAATTCCTAGGATCATTTTATAGAAATATTAATTTTTTTTTTTTGTGGGCATCACTGCTTCTGGTGATTGTGGGCGATACCCAGTGACGCTTCTGAGAGCCGCTGCTGGATTTGAACCGCCAAGCCTGCGGGCCGCAGTCCAGCACTCAACCACTTACGCCACCTGGGCTCAGCCCGAAATATTAATTTTTAAGTGTGAAAAATCATGTTACTTATATATTTTCAAAGTAACACAGAAAGCACAAAAACATCATAAATTTAACTATCAACATCAGAAAGCATTATTGATGCATTCACTAAAGGTTTTAGATAAACACAAGCACATTATTTTGTAGATAACACTGGATTCCTTCTTGTAATTAAGTTCTAGAGATATGAACTAGGATTTACTAAATAAAATGAACAATTAATAAAGATGATTACAGGCTGCTGAAGAAGACCACTGGCCTGGTGGGATTGGTAGTGTGTGACTTAGTCCCCGCGAGAGACTAGGAATATTATATACGAAGATCCTTGATGCTCTTGAGCAAATCCTAAAACTGCAACCTATACATGAGATTACAAATGAGAAGCTGAATTTGGTTAAAACAGAATCTGATGGTAAAAGGTTAGAAGACCAAGTGCAGGGAGGGCAAATTAAGGAAGGGATTCTGTAAGCTGCAAAAGACCAAAGTCTGGTGAGAAAAATGATCCAGTGGAAACCATGGGCGCCTTGAGTGGAAGAGCCCCTGCCAATCAGTGGAAATGGCCAACGTAATCCTCATTATGTGATTTTATTGTGCTGGTGGAGAAATGGTGCGATTAAATATTGTTACATGATTTAAAATAAAGATAATCATAAACACACAAAGTCAAATTGTTTGAATCAGAATATGAAAGATCACTGCATTTAATCTGCCAAAGTAAATCTGCAAACAATCATTAATGTACTAAGCAATCAAGTCACTTACTTTGAAAAGCTGTAATGTTTCCTGGCTTGTAAGTAACTGAAATTGAAGTTCAGTAATCCCACTGCCACAAGGGAGGCATTCATAAAACTCAGGATCCTTATGTGTCATAGAATAGAGAACTATGATGAAACTTCCAGATTCTGAAAACACCCTGAACAGAAACATCCATTTAATGAAAATTTCCTGAGGACAGCAAGAGTATACTCACAGAATTGCATGTAAGTCTCCCAATCTTTGAAAGGAAACTGGAAAACAGACTTATGCTTACTTTTTTCTTTTTTTTGTTGCATTACTGTCCTCGGGTGGTCATGGGAGCTACCCAGGCTTGCTGCTACTGGATTTGAACCACCAAGCCAGTGGGCTGCAGTCCCGCACTCAATCGCTACGCCACCGGGGCTCAGTCACTTACACTTACTTTTAAATGTCACTCATCATTAATCTTTAAATATATTTTATTATAGAATGCGTATTTTTTTGTAAAAGCTTTGAAAATAGCAATATATAAAATAAAGACTAAAAACCACTGCAACCCAGGTAAGCTTAGCATACATACTTCCGATTTTTTTTTTTTTTTTAAGGCATCACTGCCCTGGTGGTGGGAGTAGGAGGCCCAGCCTTTGCTCCTGTGAGCGGGAATTGAACCTCCATCCCAGTGGGCCGCAGTCCCGCGCACAACCACTACGTCACCGGGGCTCCACCCTCCAGAAATTATTCTTAAGCACACAAAAAAACATTTTATATAACTTAACAAACTAGGGTTATATTATATTCACTATGTACAATGGTATTTATCATTTGAAAATACATCTCAATTCTCCTTCCATGTCACTATTTCATATATCCCCTTGTTCTGTTAGGCAACTACCCAATATACGATACTTTATGTGTCACAATTTACACAAACTTATAAAAAATATATAATCATGAAGTAATCAAAGTCCTTAAAAATATACAGGGAGACAACTGCTGAGTGAAAAATAACCTGGGAATAGGTTATTATAATAACAATAAGAAAAAGCAGAGGCGGGGAGGCAGGGAGGTAGACTGCTGGGAAAGTAAGCAGAGCACAAAGGTGCTCAGATATTACTTTTGAATGAACAAACAAATGCTAGTGAAGGTGTGTGGGTGGGGGGGGAACTTACGCTCATTTACTACGGTAATAATTATAGAGCTGTACAGTTTTTTTTGTAAGAAATATTGGTGGCCTAGTGATTATATGCTCAGTTGCTAATAATAGAAACGTGACTTGACCCCTGCAGCCACTCTGCAGGAGGAGGCAGTCTGCTTCCATTAAGAAAGCAAAGCAGTCTTAGGAAGCCGAGGGGATCCGTCCGTTCTGTCCCATTGGGTTGTGATGAGTCTGAATGAACTCAAAGGGGAAGGGCATCTCTTTGGAGGGCAACTTGGAAACATTTGGAATTTATCCTACAAGTGTACTAGCAGGTGTACATAAAGGTAGATACAAAATATTCCATCTATAAGAGCAAAAGCATCTGTTTGAAAAAATACAGTACATGTATTCTGTACAGTTATTGAAAATGTGCATACTGTCTATAATAATTTCCAAGATATACTGCTAGTGAGAAAAATATAACAGCATACAGAAAAGAATGGTATGCATCCTTTTTTGTAACAATATAAAGGAGGAGGGCATTATTTCTGGTGCATTATTCCAACAAGAAATTGAGTGAAGGAAAATTTTATTTATGTATTCATTCCAACCATTTTATTGGCATATATTTTACATACCATACAATTAAACAGTTCAATCACATAAAAAAAGCTATATAATCAAGAAGAAATATATTTTTGTGTATCACTGAGTATGTCTGATTTACTATCGTGCACATGCCTTTTCAGTAAAAACATTTTTAAAACGTCTACTACAGCTAACACCTATCTTGGAAGAAGGACAGCCAGTGTGCTCCATGGACGCAGGGATGTTTCTTGGTGTACTCCTAGCTGACTGTACAAGTTTGATACAACATTTGTAACAAATGTAAACTCAGTTGCAGTTATCATTGAAAACTAGCTTAGTTATAGAATAGCAAGTAAAGAATGTGTTGGAATCCAAACCCCTATAACCGGTGAGGGGATCCTATTTGGAAACAGGGTTTTGTTATGTCAATTAGTAATAAAACCAGAGGAGACTAAACTTACTTCTTGAATTTTAAGAAGAATGGATTAGACAAAGAAACAGGTTCAAACAGTGGTACCTCCATTGTTCAATGGCTCTAAGCTTGAACTCGGACAACATGTAGTGCTTGTGTTAGTGCATTAAAACACTTATCATCGTGCTTTCTTGTGCACTTTATTTGTATAAATATCAGGTTAAGAGGAAACATTCAGAACCACAATGGAGTTAAAGAAAGAAATCATTGCAAAATTTGAATCGGTTGCTTGTCTGATTTGGCAGCTGAATACAACATGACTAAGTCGATATTATCAGAATTTGGGGGAGAAAAAAAGTATAATTAAAACAACTGAAAGGAGTTAAATCTTTAAAAATGACACAAAGAACCCAGACCATCGAAGAGTTTGAAAAGTTACTGTGAATTTGGGTAAATGAGAAGCAACTCGATGGGGAGAGCACATTGAAGACAGTGATGAGTGAGAAGGCGAAACACCTCCAGAGTGACTTAATGAAAACCACTGTGGGAGCAAGTGCTGAGCAGCTCCAAGTGTTCAAAGTCAGCCCTGGCAGGTGTGACACAACTCACAGAGAGCAAGCGCACCCAGGGCAGGCAGGCCCCGGCTGGGGCAGAGTGCAGTAGAGGAATCTGTGGCTGAATCTGCTGAATAGATGGAAGCTTGACAGTTTTGTTCCCATTTAAGTGTTCAACTACCATGAAACTGGACTTATTAGGGAGAAAATACCCAAAAGAACCTTCATTACTAAAGAGGAAAAGGCATTGCCAGGCCACAAGCCTCTGAAAGGGAGGTCCACTCTGTTTTTGTGTGGGAAAGCTAGTGGGGATCATGTTAGTGTACCAGACAATGAAAAATAAGTTCATTTTACTTACTATATTGTGTTTTGTTTTTTTTGTTTTGTTTTGGGCATCACTGCCCTCTGGTGGTGGGAGTAGGCGGCCTAGCCTGTGCTCCTGTGGAACCGCTGCTGGAATTGAACCTCCAGCCCAGTGGGCCACAGTCCCGCGCACAACTACTACGCCACCAGGGCTCAGCCTACTATATTGTGTTTTGATATGTAACGTACTGTTTATTGTATTCAGATGTTTAAAAGGTATTTCCACAATTTAGGTAGGCTGTTTGTGTGAAAGTCCCTCCAAAATTAATCTATAAGTGCAATTTTGGGACTTCAGTACCAATTATTTGGTTTGCTTATGGAAAAATGTGTTCAATTCTTAACTTTTCAGTGTCATAACATTAATTTGGAATGAATTGAGTTTGATAATTGAGGTCTCACTGGTTGGGGGAACATCGACGTCATTTGAGAATTGCTAAGAAACCAAGGAGGTCCACAGCTGCAGATAAGAAAGGAATTATCAGGAAAGCCCTGATCAAAATGTTCACAGTCTAAATTTCTGTTCTTTAAAGACACCCTCGTGTGGCGTTGTGCTCCAGCAGCTCTAGGTAAGACAATAGGAGAAAATGATCAGCTTTTCCCACCTCTAAAAAAGGTTATTTTCTATATTACAATTCTATGGTTAGACAAGTGAATTCTTAATTTCAGGTATGGGATAACCTCATCAGAATTGTGTAGTTGTGCTAGATAAAAGACGCTTCTCTTTAAAAAAAAAAAAAAAAAAAGATCATTCTATTGATGGCACTTACAGCTATTATAACAATTGATACATCAATCATCAATAGTATCAAACGTATTTGTATATATGTTGCCATCATTATTTTCTAAACATTTCTCTCTATTTGAGCCTTTGTTATCAAAAAGATGTCTTTCTTTTCTTTTTTTTTGGGGGGGGGGCAATCACTGCAAAAAGATGCTTTTCTTGTTGTGCGCGCGCGCAAAAGAAAAAAGATGCCTTTCTTAATGAGCTTGTTCACCTGGTGTATAAGTATTACAAAGGTCAGGCTGAGCCCCGGTGGCGTAAGTGGTTGAGTGCGGGACTGTGGTCCGTGGGCTTGGCGGTTCAAATTCAGCAGCAGCTCTCAGGAGCAGCATTGGGTAGCTCCCACGACCACCAGAGGGCAGTGATGCCCCCAAACAAAAAAAACAACAAAAAAATTATTACAAAGGTCAAAATACCCTACTACAGAGTAAAATATTACTTACCTTTCTTGAAAAGAAGAATTGAATATATATCGCAAACAGCAAGCCCATATGTGAGGACTATAAATATGAATAATTCCAGACAGCCAACTAAAAAGAAAAAAAATAATTAAAAATTTTAAAACGGCAATTATTCACAAATTAATACTCCCTTTAACTTGTATTGAGGAGCTCTGCTAGTGTATTGGTTATGAGGTGGGCTGATAACTACAAGTCAGCAGCTTAAAACCACCAGCTACTCCGAAGGAAGAAGGTGAGGTTTTCTACGCTGTAGAGTTAGTCTATCTGGATAAGATGGGATGAAATTTTGGAGATGAGAAGAATGGGATGATTGGTTCCGGTGGCGGCAGGGATATACCATCTGGGGTCTTAAAGGCTTGAAGATAAACAAACTGCTATCTAGCTCAGAAGCAACAAAGCCCGCATGGAAGAAGCAAACCAGCCTGTGTGATCATGAGGTGTCGATGGGATCAGGTATCAGGCATCTAAGATTAAGAACAAAATCATACCCAAGGTGAATGGGGAGTGGGGGGCGGGGGGAGGAGGAGCAGGGAGTAGAGACCCAATGCCCACCTGTAGACAATTGGACATCCTCTCACAGAGGGGTCACAGGGAAGAGATGAGTTAGGGTGCAGGATAGCACCGATGAAACATAGAACTTTCCTCTAATTCTTTGGTGCTTCCTTCACCCCACTATCATGACCTCAATTCTACCTTACAAATCGGAGCAGACCAGGGCATGCGCACTGCTACAGATCCAAGAGCCTGCAACACAGGGAGTCCAGATAGATAAACACCTCAGGGCCAAAATGAGAGCAGAGTTAGCAGTAGGATTAGGAGATGGTGGGGGAGGCAAGGGGAATTTATCACGAGGATCAATGTAGAACCCCCTCCCAGAGGGACAAATAACAGAAAAGCGGGTGAGGGGTGATGGAGGACGAGGTAAGACATGGAAATAATAATCTATAACTTATCAAGGGTTCATGAGGGAGGGTGGGCGGTGGAGGGAGGGGAAAGAAATGGGGAGCTGAATATCAGGGGCTCAAGTAGGAAGAGAATGCTTTGGAAATGATGATGGCAGCATGTGAGAAAATGTGCTTGACACACTGGATGGCTATATGGATTGAGAGATGTAAGAGCCCCCAATAAAAGTATTAAGAAAAGTATTAGTGGCTGTGTGCGGGACTGTGGCCCACGGGGATGGAGGTTCAATTCCAGTTCCACGGAGCAAAGGCTGGCCTCCTACTCCCACCATCTGAGGACAGTGATGCCCAAAAAAACAAAACAAAACAAAAATTATTTTAAAAGTAGTAAGAAAAAAAAAGTTATAAACTCGAAAACCCACAGGGACAGTTCTATCCTGTCCTAAAATGTCATCAAATAGTTATCAACTCAAGGCAGTGAGTTTGGTTTTGGTTGGATAACTTACATTATATTCTTCTCAAAGTACTATGACAGATCCTGGGTATTTACCAGCAATACATTGCAAGCTTATAAACAAAAAAAGCTATAAGCACTAGATCATGATGATTATTAAAAGGAGAAAATACAGAATTATATTCTTTCTACTCTTCACTTTAGATGTGCGGGACAAAATGGGAATAAAGCAGACTAACAATAATGGGTTCTAGAGCAGTGGTTCTCAACCTTCCGAATGCCTGTTCTTTAATACAGTTCTTCATGTTGTGGTGACTCCCAATCATAAAATTATTTTCGTTGCTACTTCACTGCAATTTTGCTGTTAAGAATCGGGCGATCCTGTGAAAGGGTCGTTCGACCTCCAAAGGAGTCGCAACCCACAGGTAGAGAACCGCTGCTCTAGAAGAAAGGGCGGTTTCTGCATAAAAACGTCTATGCAGTTGAGAGAACTAAATGTTGTAGTGCAAGGGTCGGCAAACTCTTGAGATCAAAGAGCCAACTGTGTCCTTGCTAACAACTTTAAAATCGCTCAAGAGTCTTAAATATGTTTCTCCAAACAAATGAAGTCAATGTGATCTGCGTTTTCCAGGTTCCTTCAGAGCTGCAGTTTGCCGAGCACTGCTGCAGTATAATGTGTCGGCTGTTGCTAGGTGCCAGCAAGTTGATTGCAACGCACAGCGACCTCGTGTGACGGAGTACAACTGCCCTACTGGGCTGTCTTGCTTTAATTATTCTGTTTTCCATGCTGTAATTTTTAAGAAAATAATCAGGTCTTCCTTCCATGGAGCCACTTATGGCGGTCATGTGTTTACGCTAATTTCATGATTGAGATGTAGGGGTGGAGTCTAGCCTGTTAATCTGAAGATAGCCATGGAGTAGCCAATGAGACCTCCATGTGGGCCTGGCTTTCTCCTGACACATCTGGGAAATCTCGCGATATTTCCCTCAACGGAGATGAGACGCTATCTCCCAGGTTGTTGGGAGTCAGTCTCAGAGACGACGAATCACGGACAAGACAAGATGGCAGCGTCTGAGGAGCCGGGGGAGAAGCCACACGGCTGTGCCTTGATGGAGCCAGACCTCTGAAGCTGGAGAGACCACATGCAGACCCCTGCCAGTGCAGAGTTGCTTCTGCTACCACCGGATGCTGTTGATGGACCCTGAGCCCTTTAAGTGAGGAGCCATGGGGAGACCCCTGCACCCACTGGCCTGTGACTTCGTGAGTGGGAAGGAGACATTATAGACTGGCATCAGGCATATGGGCTAATAACGGACTTATGACTTTGAACTGGACTGGGTTGGGATACTTTCTCAGTGTTCCATTCCTTTTGTATATAAACCATTCCCTTATATCCATATGCGAGTCTATGTATAATTGTTTCTCTAGTCTACCTGACGAACACACCATTGAATAGGTTGGAATTGCCAACTTTTGGATAGCAGCCGACAGCTTACCATTATGCAACTAGGACTCCTTATAACTTATACAAGTAGCCTAGACCATAAGAGATTCTCTAATAATCACCTGGGTATCCAACACCCAGAGCCAAAGAGAGCCCTACAGCAAACAGACTGTAAAGGGTACTTCAGGGTCTATCTTTCAACTCCATACCTGCCACCTGCTTACATAAATACCCTTTTCCCCAACCCTCTTTTCGACCACCCGACCTTTTAAGGGCCAGCTCATGTAAGAAAATGTCCTTTTCGCACTTGTCATGCTCAGGTCTATGCTGCTTGTTCCATACTTAATCATACACTTCTTTATTTTTCTATATGTGAATAGCTGAATATTTATCTCCTAATTATAAATTCCTTGTGAAGCTTCACAACCTAACATAACACCAAACATATTATAATGCATATGGCAAGTATTGAATTAGTACTGACTGAATATAAATCTCTAAATAATCTGTTTAAATGTCATTAAAGAGAATTTCTATAACATTACATGGCAGTGAGTTTTATTGAGTGCCAGGTGCCTCAAGGGCAGAGGGTAGAGAGAAGGTTGGAGGAACAGGAGTCTGAGGCCTCAAGTTTGATCAGAAGCTTCATCTTGTATCTCATGTACTGGAGTTCTAATAAAATTCAGTCAAGTCTTGTTTTCTAGCTGACTCTAGTATTTAAAAAAGAACATTTAGGAACAACTAGCCTTTGTGGCTTAACAAGGTGATTTAAATATTCATTAAGTATTCATAGAATATCATATATTCACTTAAATGCTTACCATAAATACTTTAATAAGTGGTTAGCTAAAAAGATTCTCATAAACATTGCAAAACTTACATTCCCACTAGTGGTAAGGAAGAAACCTTGGGGTCAGATTCCAGCAAAAGTAACAATTTGCGTGTTTCATCCATGGTAAGGTATCTAAATAGAAGACATTCATATAAAGATAATGGAAAGTATTACATGATGGACTTTTACCTAAAAGACACTATGTTCTAATTACCGCAGAAGCAATGTTAGGCAGGGAGATGGTTCACACGAGCAGGGGTTCTCTCACACACCCACCATTTGCCAGGTATGAGCAAAAGCTCTTAGATCACAGAGAAGCAAAGTCTTTAGAAAGACTGGTGAGAAGAAGAGATTTGATATTTGAAACTATTTATTAAAATGGTCACTAAGAATTAACCATTCTTAAAAAAAACTCTCCCCAAAGTACCAACATCACTTACTTTAATCAAAAGTGTTAAAATGAAAGCAGGCATTTTTTGAACCAATTAAGTCTCCGTGGGAGCAATGAACTCCCCTTCACTGGAAGGTCTAAGAATCAGGTGATTTGGCAAGGATGCGACAGAGGGGACCACTCATTGAAGGACCCTGACTGAGTCAGCGACATTCAAATTCCAAATCTGACAGTCCTCCAACCACTAATTATAAAAGAAAATTGGAACCACCATGATACATGTAGCTCTTCAAAGCTCATGACTCCCTCAAAATACATCATTCAAGGGGGCAAGATTCAAAATAAAATGATGGCTATGCTATAAAAACAAAGCATTAGTGATTTAATACCTTGATAGTACCATTGAGGATATACTTTGTTGCTATTATAACCTTTAAACATAGAAGTAGTAAATGTATCAGAATATATGATAAGATTACATCCGAGTTGGCAGATTTATTTATCAAAGTGCTCTCCATTACGCTTAATACATTTGTCAAATCTGCAATTCCATTCTTGGAAACATTTTTCAAACTCATCTGTTTGGATGGCTGATAGCACCTCACTCATTTTTCACCTCTTCTACATCTTCACATCACTGTCTTTTCATGGTCTTCTTCATTTTAGGAAACAAGAAGTCTCACGGAGTGAGGTTAGATGAGTGCGGTGTGTGGGACATGCGAGGCTTGCTGTTTTTTTGCCCCAAACTGGCAAACTGAGATGGCTGCGTTTGCAGGGGCATTGTTGCGGGTGGCGAAATGAGACTGCTGTCTGCCACAGGGGTTAGTACTACCAGCACACCAAGATTATTAAAAGAAGGACCTCCTTTTGCTCATTCTCTTTTAAGGAGATATTTTCAAAGAGTAAGACTTGGAGTGGACTGTATGGCAGCTGAAATCTTTTGGCTCTAGCAACCTAACAAGAAGTTGGGTTGAGTAAAGGGGAAAGGTAGCCAGAAGTGAGTTGCTTCCAGCTGCTCCTGGTCAGCCTAATTTTGAAACATGCCGGTATTGTCTGACCTGGTTCAGTAGATAACAGGTAGAGAAAGTGGTTGAGGCTTCAGGGAAGCATCCCTGGTGAGGATTAGAAAGAGGCTTTTTTGGCTTCTCTTTTCTAAGAAACCTAAGAGTACTGGCAGGAAGAAGACACTGCGTTAGCTCTGTTAAGGCAACTCTATTCTCAAGCAGCTGACAACTTAGTAAGTAACAGTTTTTAAACCCTTTCTTTATGATGGTCACTAATAATTTTAAGTTCACCATTAGTCAAATTAGTCATAAAAGCAAAATAAGGATGAACCAAGGTATGGGATATAAAGAGGCTTTTCCCCAGTTTGCTTCCCCCAAATATATGTCAGACCTAGGACACTGATTGCAATTAATGGTAAATGATTATCAAGTTATCTCTCTGAAGGCATCAGCCATCTAGAGCAGTTAGACTACTACCTGGTCCACTGTAGGTGGGGCTCATTCCCTGCTGTTAAGGACCGTGGATTGCTTTCCCTGAAGGGCTCAAAATAAATCAAACCACTAGCTCAAGGACAGCAAGACTAGGTCGCCATCATGAACCTAGGATGCGTTCATCTTATCACATTTGTACCCCTAATCCCTACTCTTCCCACTGCGTGTACACCCCTAGCTCACCCTTCCCCCATTGCTGTACTGTCTATCCTACTACCCTTTCCTGTGACATTTGTTATTACCTGCAATCAGGGGCTTGCACGCCTCCAAGGATATATAAGCCTTGGTTAGAAATAAATCATTCTTTCTTCCTTCGGTACCTCCACATCAAAAGAGGCTGAGGTGAGCATACTACCACGAAATGTGTCTGTCTCTCATTTTACTCTTTCTCCTATCTATCTTAGTCTCCATGTCTTTACTATAATCTTTATATATTAAAGCTGTACAACTGCACCTACCAGACACCAAGGAGGCATGTGAAGGATCACATGTTAAGAGGATATTTCTCCTTACTTTTTGTTTTTTTCAGGCATCACTGCCCTCTGGTGGTCGTGGGAGCTACCCAGCACTGCTCCTGAGAGCAGCTGCTGGCTTGGAACCGCCAAGCCTGCAGGCCGCAGACCCACACTCAACCACTTACACCATCGGGGCTCAGCCCTCTCCTTACGTTTTTTAAATCACAAAAATTTAATATAATTTCATCACCAGTTTTCCTTGTGATAATTGCACAATTCTTAGAAAGGAAATGCTATATTCAGAAAAAAAGTAACTTTTTATCCTCTTTGATAACTTGACATGCCACTTCAGATCTCTAGCATGTACAGACCACACAATATCTTATATTATGGAGCCATCCTGGAAATACATTAATATAACCAATTAGTTAAAAATTTAAATTAATATTTTTTACTTACCCATATTTATAGGTTCCTTGAACTTGAGAAATATTCAGATTACTGCTCAAGTTTCTTGCCAAGGCAGTTGGAATTATGGGGATAGGCTTCACGGGTGTGCACTTAAAGGTATTTGCAAGAGTTACTACTGTCCAGTGAAAGTCAAAATCCAGCATGTCCAAACTCTCCCTGGAAGTTATGAGAGATCGGAGGGAAAGCAGCTTACCACAGTCCAAGGAATCTTTGCTACATACATGGTGCTGCAGCGCCTGAGGAATCAATATTATACAGTTATTTTAAAAGTCTGAAACATGTCCACATCTCTAAACGTGTTTAGCACGGGGTAAGCGTGAATGTGTGTGTGTCCATCTGCTGTGGAGGCTGGCATGTTGCCATGATGTTGTGTCACTGGCATTTACTTCCCCTATCAGCAGGGTCACTCACGGTGCCAGGTTTCTGTGGCACTTCCACACTGAGAGACTAATGAGAAACCTAAAGACCTACTTCTGAAAACCAGCCAATGAAAGCCTTATGGTTCCCAACAGAATATTGTCCATTATTGGGGTAGAAACTGAGCCCCCTACATTGGAACAAAAAAAAAAAATACCAATCTCACTGCCATCGACTCGTAACGACTGCCTTATGGGTTTCCAAGGCTGTAACTGTTCACGAGAATAGAAAGCCCAGTCTCTCTCCTCAGAAGCAGCTGGTGGTTTCAAACTACCTTCTCTGTAGATCACTGCCCAACTTCACTACACCGCCAGTGAAGGTGCTCAAAATACATAGTGGCCATAACAGCAGCCTCTGGGTGGTGCAGTGCCAGACAATGCTTCACTCTGATGTACATGAGGCAGCCGTGAGATGGTGCAAAGTTGACAACAATAAAGCATATCTTACCCAAAACTAAATGAGTTCTGATGTGTAAGACTTTAATTCTCTTATTTCTTCCCTGTGGTCAAGAAGGTGACATGTATAATTATTTTAAAGGAAATTAAAATGTACTGCCCCAAACATTATTCTAAATTTCAAATTTTTATGTCCAGTAATATTTCAAATTCCTCTTGGGAAATGTTATCCATAGTAAATATGTACATTGGGAAAAGGGAGGAAATTGTCTAAAGTCCATTCTGCTCTGACTCCCGTCACTCCACTGTCAAATTAGTTCTTTTAGAGTTGTTCAATCCCATTGTGTCCATTCTAGTCTGACTACATACTAACACGCCTGTACATCAGGTACTGGTGTCTGACTTCAGTCAGCCTTCCCAACCAAATTAACCACTCATAATTTGACAGTACTAGTTTTTTTCAGGAAACTTCACTGACTCTACATAACCCGCGTGACAAAGTGTAAACTACTCAACCTTGGAAGTTATGAGGTTCTCTATATCGTATTTTCAGGACCATAAGACACACCCAGTTTTTAGAGCAGGAAAACAAGAGAAAAAAACTGAACCAAATAGTATACTAAAATATTCATTAACATAAAGTAATATTTAACAGCGTAAACTCAACAGTGGTGTTGAGAACCATCATCACTTTCATTAACAAATGAGGGGAAGCCTGCCCTGTGCTGATCACATGACCTGCCTGACAGCGAGACTCTAGGAGGCGGGACTTCCGCTGAGCACATAGCAACCCACAGCGTGCAAACAGTAGCTGATACTCAGTGGGCGCATGGGATCATAAACAAATTTTCTGGAGTACCACACTTTCACGCCGTAAGATACACCCTGATTTCCCCTCTACTTTTCGGGGAAAAAAGTATGTCTTATGTCTGACAAATATGGTAATTTGACCAAAGGCCGACTCTTAACACTGACAAAGCCAGCAAGAATGTGTACCCACAATATCAACGTGAGCATCTCTCACCTCTCTCCCACCCTATTCTTGTTGCTTGCCCTTCTGGAGTGGCTGATTGCTAACCACATCCCCTCCCCGGCATTTCAGCCCTCAGAAAAGTGTATCTGAATTTTAGATCAATAAACATTACATCATAATTTACTACTACTTCTTCCCAGATATAGGTTAAAGTAAAACACACTACTCATAGTTTGACTCTTAGATGGGATGATGGATAATGAAGCTACCACGTGGACCTCACCTTAAAAGCTGAACTGAAGTCATCTGCATTATGAACTATCATTTCTTTTGAATAAAGTCCTTCAGTATCAACTTTACATGGAATCAAAAAGTCCCCAGGAAGAGAAGCAGTTGGAGATCTTTCTAAAGAATCAGGTACTTCTCGGCCAGGATCAAAGCGATCTATAGTCAACGTCACACCTTCTTCATCTAAAGAATAAAGAAAATACCTATCATATTGCAGGCTAATAAAAAAAGTGAACTGAGTAGAATTACTGAAACCAGAATGACAGTGGGTCAAGAGAAAACTAAAAAAAAAAAATTAAAGGAAAGAACTAGGAGGCAAAGGACATTTATAGTGGTCTAAATATAGGCATGTACACAAATATATTTATATATGATAGGTAAATAGATCTATGTACATTTATTTGTATGTTTAGAAAGGCAGCAGATGGACATTGGGTCTCTACTCAAGTACTTCTTCAATGCAAGAACACTTTGATCTAATTAAGGATTCTGGGATGCTCACCTTTGCTAACATGACTGCTGAAAACAAAATGGGTACATAAGCAAATGTGGTGCATAAGAAAGCTGATGGTAGCCCCCAATAAAAATAAAAAAAAATTTTTAAAAAGGGTGGGGCAGAAGAGTAGCTTATACCAAGGGCTTAAGTGGAAAATATTTGGAAATGAATATGGCACTATATGTACAAATATGCCTGATACAAATAATGTACTTAATGTTATAAGAGATGTAAGAGCCCCTAATAAAATCATTGAAAAAAATGGAAAAAAAAAAAAAAAGCTGATGGTGCCTGGCTATCAAAAGATACAGCATTTGGGGTCCAAAAGGCTTGAAGGTAAACAAGCAGCCAACTAGCTGAGCAGCAACAAAGCTCGCATGAAAGAAGCACAGCAGCCTGTGTGACCATGAGGTGTTGATGGGATCAGGCATCAATGTGAATGAGGGGAGTACAGAGTGGAGATCCAAAACCCATATATATACACCATTGGAAAACCCCTTACAGAAGGGTCACGAGGAGGAGATGAGCCAGTCAGGGTGCAGAATAGCACCAATGAAATACAACTTTCCTCTAATTCTCTAATGTTTCCTTCCTCCCCCCTATTATAAACCCAATTCTACCTTACAAATCTGGCTATACCCGAAGGTGTACACTGGTACAGATAAGAACTGGAAACACAGGGAATCCAGGACAGATAAAGCCCTTAGGATAATATTGAGAGTAGTAATACCAGGAGGGGAAGGGGAAGGGGAGGGGAGAAAGAGGAAACAGATCACAATGATTGACACATAAGCCCCTCTAAGGGGGACAGACATCAGAAAAGTGGGTGAAGGAAGATAGTGGTTGGTGTAAGACTTGAAAAAATAATTTATAAATTATCAAGGGATCATGAAGGAGGTAGTGTGGGGAAAGGGGAAAACTGACCTGATACCAAGGGCTCAAGTAGAAAGAAAATAAAAAATGGCAACAAATGCACCAATGTGCTTGACAAAATGGATTTATGTATGGATTGTGATAAGAGCTTTAAGAACCCCAAATAAAATGATTTAGTTAAAAAAAAAAGTGAACGCAAACAAGTAAAGCAACATTAAAACAAACCAAAACACACATTGCTCATACTAAAAACTTACTTAAGTTCTTACTTTGAAAAAAAAAATCACTTTAATTATATATTCTGAATAGATTGTTTGAAGTTTCATTTATCTATATATCCTTGATATACAGAAAGAAGAAAATTTAATCTAAAGTATGCAATGGGGTTTCAAAAGTTTGTGGGAAAATTCCTTTATCTTTTTATTTTATTTTTCTACAAACGTAAAAAAATTATTTTACTGGGGGCTCTTAGAGCTCTTATAAATTCCATACATCGATTGTGTCAGGCATATTCGTACACGTTGCCATCATCATTTTATAAATATCTACTTTCTATTTGAGCCCTTGGTATCAGCTCTTCTTTTTTACTTCCTCCCCACTCCACAAACTTTTTGAAGGTCCCTTCTATTACTGCAGTTTGCGAGATAAATTTGATATATAATTGCATAAACAATTTTTTAAAGAATACCTTGATCTACTGTGAGAGAACCCAGTAAGAAGCACGGCAAGTTTTTTTTATTCTGTTTAGCGTGACGATAAGCAAGTCGGATGGCTTTTTCAGCTACTGCAAGCTTTAGGTTTCTGAAAAATAGCAGAAGTCATTTAAATATGGTGGATCAAACACTCTCTAAAACACTCTCATGCTCATCTGTTACTGTCATTTTTGTGCCACTGAAAATTCTATACCTACAATGAATTCTTTTATATCTGCCCAATAAACCATGAAAATGGAAGTAGCAGACAGCTAAGCCTCCTTATATAAGGATGTTGACTGTGAAACAGAAGCTTAACAAGTGGAATGTTCTTACTGCAAACAAGATATAAAAAAGGAATGCCTGTGTCAGAATGTTCCTAAGCTACATCCAAAGAGAATTCTTCTTGAACTACCAGAACAAACTCCAGGAAGACTGAAGTCTTTCAAAGATCTGATAAGACAGGTAAAACTGAAAAACAGTCTATCTGAGGAAAATGTCAAGATTATGCAAAATCATTTCACAAAATAAGAATCTGCTAGGCTATAAAGAGGTCATAAAACTAAAACCTTTACTTAAGTTTTTGAAGTCAAACCAAATTATATACAATTTGACTCTTTCTTGTGCAAAGTTCCCATCTCAGTAAAGCTATGAACATCTCTAATGTTTAGTTACTACTAGACCTCCTTTTGCTGTAATGCTCACTTGAAAAATTTTAAAACAATGATTGGTTGCTAAGAAAAGCTTTTATTGTAGGATTCTATGCCAAACTAAAGCTAAACTATATTTTAAAATTTCAAACCCTACTGTCATAAAACACTGCCTAAAATATATTTTATTAAAATAAAAAATAAATCTTGAAATGTGTACAAGGTCATCAGAGAAATCACACTGTGAAAGGGAGAAATGCCTGGAAACCATAGAGATATGAACAAACACTTCTTTTTTTTTTTTTGGGGGGGGGGCATCACTGCCCTCAGGTGGTGGGAGTAGGAGGCCCAGCCTTTGCTCCGTGGAGCTGGAATCGAACCTCCATCCCAGTGGGCCGCCGTCCCGCGCACAACCACTACACCACCGGGGCTCAGCTGAACAAACACTTCTATTATCGTCTTTCTCTAGGTCCCTGCTTCACCTATGAACAAGACCCAGGCCTCACAGTTATAAAGCAAGTCTCCAATTGTAAATAAAATTTTGTTATAACATGGCAATACCTACTTATTTACATATCCCATTTGTGCAAACTAAGCAAATGTACATCACTATTGAATTCAGAATGTAAAATATGATTAAATATTTAAAGAGACTAAACTATGCTCAAGGAACCAGATACTATCAACAGTGATCATGTCAAACAGTTTGGCAATGTCTAAAAAAAGAAATGCAATTCTTAAAAAAATTATCAGAGGAGCCAAGACTCTCACTCATAAGGATAGACCCCAAACACTTGCAAATAGGGTCTCAAATAGTTATTTGAACACCAATGATAACTGCAGAACTATTCACAAAAGACAAAAACAATTCAATCTCTTCTTGATTTTACAATGACATTATGCTAAAGCATTATGAAAAATCCAGTTTTGATATTCTTCAATTTCTACAGTATTCAAAACCCCTGGTTTGTGGAGTATTTTAAATGTGAATTTATCCTAAAAATGAAGACAGATTTAAGAGGAACCAGAAGAATGATTTTTGTCTGAGATATCCTACATAGAAAAATTAATTAACTGATCAAAGTAATCAGCTCTGTCATACACATTCTTCTAGGCTCATGTTTATACTAGTTTGGTCTGAAAAGAGAAACATACCTGTAATAATTAAGATGTAAGTAGGTGAAATCCCCAATTGGAGTTTGGTTCCAAAGTGCACATTTTGAGGGAGGGAAGTAGAAAGGTACCATCTTTGAAGAAAATCTTTAAATTAAAAAAACGTTTTATGATGAAAATGCAAGAAAAAAATCAAACCACCAAATTTTGTTAACAGTTAACTTTCAATACATGAAGGAATTTGGTATAAATTTAGAAAATTTGAAAAACATTTATTAAGAGGACACTCATTTGTAATCCTCATTATCAGGAAAGTACTTTGAATTGGGGTATATACATACAGTATTACATGTCAAAAATATACCTTGAAGTGTTTTTCCAGTGAACCTAACACTATTACTCTTCAGTTTGCTATTCTAGGTATACCAAAACATACAATTAAAAATGGCCAATACTAGTCTATTTCAGCCACTAGTGACTAGGATATTGCTCTTTATGCATCCTGTTCCATTTTTGAAATTCATGGAATTAGAGTCTCTTGCAGCTCTTATCATAATCCATGTATCCATGTGACAAGCACATTTGTAAATATTTCCCATCATTCCTTTCAAAACATTTTCTACTTGAGCCCTTGGTATCAGCTCATTTTCTACCTCCCTTTCCCACCCTTCTACCCTCATGAACCTTTGATAAATTATAAATTATTATTTTCATATTATAAATTTATAAATTATAAAATTATAAATTATTTTCATATACTCTGCTGTTTCCCTTCACCCATGCCTCTGTTTGTCACCCTGAGTGGTGGTGGTGTTATATGTGATCACCTTGATCAGTTCCCCCTTTCTGTCCCCACCTTTCCCCCTAGCTGCATGGTATTGCTTTTCTCATTATTGTCCCTGAGGGGCTTATCTCTCCTGTGCTACCAGTGTACACACTCTGGTCTAGCCAGATTTGTAAGGTAGAATTGGGGTCATGATAAGTGTGTGTGGGGGATGGGGGGGGGGAGCATTAAAGATCTAGAGGAAAGTTGTATGTCTGGTCAGTGTTATGCTGCACTCTAGCTGGCTCGTCCCTTGTGACCCTTTTGTGAGAGGATGTCCAAGTGTCCAACAGATGGACTTTGGGTCTCCAGTCCACCCTCCCCTCATTTGAATCAATATGATTGCCTGTTTTGAGTCTTCTATGCCTGACGCCTGATCCTGTGGAACCTTCTCACATAGTCTACATTTGGATTTATTTTAACAAAACAACTATTTTATTGTAAACAATGAAATTCCAAACCAAACTCACTGTCATTGAGTTCATGCGAATCATGGGGACCCTATAGGACAGGATAGACCTGCTCCTCTGAGTTTCTCGCTCTAATTTTTTTTTAATCATTTTATTGGCAGTTCATACAACTCATCATAATCTATACATACAAAAATTGTGTCAGCAACTTTTGTTGTTATCAATCATTCTCAAAGCATTTGCTTTTTACGGTGTTTCCCCCCAAATAAGGCAGGGTTGTGAGACAGACAGGGTCTTATATTTCTTTTTCCTCAAGAAGACATTCTAAGACTTCTTTTCAGGGAATGTGTTATTTTTTAAAGTAGGGTACAACAATCTACATTTACTCAAATATAGTTGTCTTCTTCTGTAACATCATAACTCTCCAACCCCGAATTCCATTCTGAATTTCTTGCGACTCTAATTCCTTTAGAACCATCGGCCCCAATCTCTCATGCTGAGCAACAGAGCTCTCAGTCAATGAGCAGCTCTTTTCCTTGCAACCTGCTCGGAATGCACTGGTAACTACCATCGGTGATTTATCATATCCCATGAATTCTTCACCCAAATCATGACCTCTTATAGGCTAGGCTTCATGAAGTTTCCATGCTGATTTCTCATGTCATTCTATTTTCAATGCAGTCATTAATTTCCTTGCACAAATAGTCTGTGAATGGCTTGTTTATTGCAATATCAAGAGTCTGCAGATAGGTCACCAAGGGGCAGATGAGAAGGGCTGCCCATTTTTGTCATCGCTCCACAGTGAAATGCATGGGTTGTGCAGATACGCTATCTGGCCATGTCCATAACTAGGTCTTATTTTCGGAGTAGGATCTTATATTGCGCAAATGCTTAGAACTCCTGCTAGCGCATATTTTAAGGTAGATCTTATTTTCGGGAAAACACTGTACCTGTGCCCCTGCTATCACCTCGTTTTCTTCCCTCCCTCCTGCTCCACACCCACCATCAACCCTTGATAATTTATAAATATTATTATTTTGTCATGTCTTACATTGTCCGACTTCACCTACTTTTCTATAGACACACTGCGATTTTTGATGATTTTTTTTTCCACATCACTGCCCTGGTGGGAGTAGGAAGCCCAGCCTTGCTCCTCGAGAGCTGCTGCTGGATTTGAACTGTCAACCCTGTGGGTCCCAGTCTCGCACACAACCACTGTGCCACCGGGGCTCAGCCCCACATTCCAATTTTTAATGGATGTTTGAGCAGTTTTTACTTTCAGTCATGCTTAGGAACATGACAAGTTTTGATAACAGACACACCTAGGTTCACATTTCCAAATCTGCCAATACCATAATTGCTGTATGACGTGAGGAAAATTACGGTTCATTAGATAGGAAGTCGTACCGATTCTGTATGGCAGGGGAGAACCGCTCCTGTGGTTCTGAGACTTTAAATTCTGGTAGGAGCAGAAAGTCTTATATTTCTCCCACAGAGAGGCTGATGGCTATGGACTAGGAGGCTAGAGACCCAAATAACCCACTCCATCCACCAGGGCTCCTAAAAGTTATTATTTTAGCCTGCCATTATTTTTTGCTTTTTATCTTACTCGGGGGTACAAAGGTAAATTTTAGAGCCAGAGAGACATAAATCACTTGAAATTAGAAGCAAAATGGTGTGCTAATGTATATAATAGTTTTTTCTGGTGAATGAGATTCCAAAGGGTCTACCAGCTAAAATAAATTTCTAGCTTGGTATCAGAACTCAGAAATCACAGAAAATCAAGAGGCTTCAAAAAGAGTACAAGAAGCTAAATTTGAAGACGCTAGCAATAATTTAAAGCATGAGCATCTTCCCTGAAATGCGGGAAAGGGCAGATACTTATAATAAAATACAGACTGAAAAAAAAAATAAAAACTGTTCTAAACCTGTTGCACAAGAGAATTTTTAAAAGGTTGACACATTCTCAAAGAAAGCGTTCAATTGCTTTACTCTAAGAGGGAGCAGGGCACAACAGAAGGGTCTTCAGTTAAAGCAAAAGGAATATGATATGCTCCTCAGATCCTGTTTCCCATTGTCTTCATGAAGAACATCTGGCACACAAAAATACAATCCAAAGAAAGGTACCCTAAGGATGCAATTCTAGCAGAGGGAGGAGGGGTAAAAAAAGCACCTATCAGCAGCATTAATTCCTCTTCCCAAGGGAAAAACAAACACTAAATGAACCAAGAAGCCAAGTAACACAAGCCAAATTGTTTGGTCCTCATAGTAATGACAGAGTAAGAAGATTAGGAGACAGGTGGCAAGCTCCTCCTTTTCTATTCCACATGAGTGGGAAAGGTGTCGGGGACTCTTAGAGGACCTCACTGTGACATGTTTCTTGTCAAGAAATGAAGTGTTTGAATGAGCCAGGAGTCCCCATCACCTTCCCACGGGTCCAGGATGTCGGATATTTAGCCTCAGCGCTTCCATCAGTGAAAAAGATCCTTGATGCAACTCCAATAAGGGCAGAAAGAAGTGAAACTGACCGAGAAGTCTGCCATGAGCTAGGCTCTTTGTTTTAGTCATCTTAATGAGCCCTTCAGAACAATCTGTTCAGAGATTAAAAGAAAACAGGAGAGCACATTGGCGTGGCTTCCGTTTTCAGTGGCTGGTTCTTCCAAAGCGGATCAGTAGGACTTTCTTCTTGGAGGCCTCTGAGTGAACTAGAAACCCCGACCTTTGGGTTAGCAGTTGAGTGCGTGAACCACTTGCACCACTCAGGGGGTGTGGGTGCAGGGTCCTATGAGTTAGAATCAACTAGATAACAGTGTCTCTGTTTGGAATTTGAGGGAGAAATCACTATCTTAATTTTACAGAGAAGGAACCTAAGGCTTGGAGAAGCTCATTCATTTGACCAAAGTCAGCAATCTAAGTGGTAAAGCTGGGATACGGAACCAGTTTTTCCTAATTCAAGTGAATATTCTTTCTTCATTTCCAGCCATTCCCAACCTGTGGCCTGGGACACCTTTGGGGGTCAAACGACCGTTTCAGAGGGATTGCCCGATTCTTAACAGTAGCAAAATTATAGTTATGAAGTAGCAATGAAAATAATTTTATGATGGGGGGTCACCACAACTTGAGGAATTGTATTAAAGGGTCACCATGTTAGGAAGGTTGAGAACCACTGTTCTATTCCAACCTATTCTACCAAGTTATGTGAGCAAGCAGCTATGGGGAAAAAATTTTTTTGTAAAAGTTATTTCTGTACCTGCCATTTTTCTGGGGTCCTGCAAGAGGATACACAGGTTCCATAATTCAAATGACTTACTCAATTTCAAATGCTCAGTAACCTAAAAACAGAGCGTAATATGAATGAGTGACAAAGATTTAACCATTTATTAACAAAAACATGATTCAACTACTTATTAACAAAATTAGAGGCAAAAATATGTTACTTATATATGTCATAGGTTAATAAAGTGCTTATGGATTCATGCTTTATAATCACTCTTCCCATAAATTAATTATTCCCCAAGATTCTTGCATCAACTTAATGAGTTGGATAAGAGTAGTGAGTCAGTAGTATGTCAACAAGGTCGGTCAATCTCTCCATAGTCTGTCTCTTTCTTTTAGGTTTTTTGTTCTGTTTTGTTTTGGTATCACTGTCCTCTGGTGGTCGTGGGGGCGACCCAGCCTTGCTGCTGCTGGATTTGAACCACCGAGCCAGTGGGCCGCAGTCCCGCACTCAACCACTACGCCACCGGGGCTCAGCAGTTGGTCTCTTTCTTACACACACACAAAGATGTGTTACATGACTTTGCCAACATCATGACCTTTATGACAAAATTTACAACAAGAATTGGCAGTCTTTATATCCTCAAGTTCTCTTGCCATGTCTTCAAAGTAGTAAACTGTTGCAATATTTTAATACACATATCACTACTTCATATTAACAGGTACTTAAGGACTAAAACATCTTTACTCATGTTGATATGGAAAGCATGATTTATTTTGAAGGCTTGTTGTATGTACCTACCTATTACTATTTACTCCTCAGAGAGCTGGCAGGAAAAGATTTAAATATGTATTAGCATATCCAATGCTAATTAAATATGTTGTTCTGGTTGTAGGCTGGCTCATAGCACCTCTGAGTATAATGCTGCCCTGTCCTGAGCCACCTTCACAATTGTGATGTTCAAGGTCATTGGTGCAGCGACTGTGTCAATTCATCTCCTAGGCAGCAGTCCTCTTTTTCATTGCTCCATCACTTCACCAAGCATGATGTCCTTCTCCAGGGGCTGGTCTCTCCACGTAACATGACCAAAGGATCGGAGACAAATCTCACTATCCTTGCTTCTTAGAGGCTTCCTGGCTGTACTTCTTCCAAGACAGATTTATTGGTTCTTCTGGCAGTCCATGGTACTTTCAAAATTCTTCACCGATATCTGTTTTTCTGCATTGTCTAACTTTCACATGGATGTGTGAAATACCAGGGCTTGAGTGAGGGCCACATCAGTGCTCAAAGTCATCCTTGCCCTTCTACTCTTTAAAGAAGGTAAGTGTAGCAATAGCAAACTGCCAAGGAAGCGATTTTTAAACGAAAATTCCAGTGTACAGGAAAATCCCACAAACTAGCAGACAGGAACAACTTTGGCTAAATATCTATTGGATCTATAATGAAAACCAACAAGAAATCTTCAATTTTGTAGAGAAAGAAGACAAAAACTTCATCTACACAAACTGACTTTTGTCGGTGCTAAATCAGCAGTTGGTTTTCCCTTTCAGATAATCTTTTTTTTTTTCCAGGTTTTTTTTTTGTAATTTTTTTTTAGGCATCACTGCCCTGGTGGTGGGTAGGAGGCCCAGCCTTTGCTCCTGGGAGCCGGACTCAAATCTCCATCCCAGTGGGCCGCAATCCCGCGCACAACCACTACGCCACCGGGGCTCAGCCCGCTTTCAGATAATTGTCTCTACATCTATCTATATAGACACATCCAGCTTCTACTTGAATTTCAAATCCAAATTTTTAATTGCTCATCAGATAACACCAACCACTTATCAAAACAAAATAAAACTCCTTCTATAATATGCTAAATAATCTAAATAATATATAATATATAATATCTAAATAATGCTCCTTCTATACCTCTGCAAAATTGGCAAAAAATTCCCTTTTAGAGACTCACATTTCCAAGGCTTAATGTGAAGTCTACAGAATGTCAGACTTTCCAAAGGCTTTTAATATCATGGTTATCATGGCTAACTGAACTCACTGCCATCAGGTTCAATCAGTCTCACGGCGACCCCGGTAGCAGGGTAAGGTTCCTGAGACTGTAAATCTCTTCAGGAGTACAAAGCTTCACTTTCCTCCCAACATGAACAATAGTGCATATAATTATAACTGTATAAGTTACATGAAGCTGCATATTTCTTTATTAAAGTCTTAAAACTCTTTTAGGGGGGAGCAGGGAGGGAGCGGTAAAAAAGGAGGAACTCATACCAGGGGCTCCCATGTTTTGAGAATGATGATGGCAACAAATGTACAAATGTGCTTGTCACGATGGGTGTATGGATTGTGGTAAGAGTTGTATGAGCTCCCCCCCCCAAAAGTTGTAAATACCGACAAAAGTTTGCATGTGTAAAACTGTAATTAGTGCTGCGTAAGCCCCCAATAAAATGATTTGAAAAAAACATACCTCTTTTTGCATTTGACAAAAAAAATAGGAAAATATTCACTAATCTTTCATTTTAAAGCAAAACGTAAAGTGTTCTGACAATACCTCACAAACGATCAGAGCTAAGGAAAGTCAAACCTAAAGAACACCTATCAAAACACATTCTTTTGCTGTCCCTAGCAAAATATATTCTCAAATAATGGCATTCCGACCTATCGAATGTGAACTATAAAATCCTTCTTACTTCTGGTTTTTTTAATGACTGCTATATACAAATGGTCTTTGTTGCCCCTGCCCGAGTCGTTGGCCTAATCAGTTCTCCCCAGCTTTACTGAGAAGTCTCCATAGGGGTGCTAGAAGGACGCTTCTAATACAAATCTGACCAAGTAGTTCCTGAGGTTTACAAATTCTAATCTACTGCAGACGCGAAGTGGCCGGTACATTTCGCTATCTGACCCCACCCCATTTTTCGAACATCCCCAGCGGCACTACAGCAGTGGCTGCCCTCCCCTCCCCTCCCCTCCCGCATTGGGGCGTCTTTGCACAGAGGGTTCTGTCATTATTCACAAATAACTCATGTCACTGTCTGAAACCTTCCCCGGGTCTCTGGGGAGGCGTTTCTTCCACTGAGGGGTTCAAGATGCCACCTTCGCAGAGGCTGACTGCCGAATCTCTTCCCCCTCTCCCCCCTCCGGGGAGCCTGGTGGGTTTAAACCGACGACCTTTCGGTTAGCAGCCGATCGCTTTACCCACTGCAACACCAGGGCTCCCTCCCACTAGAGAACGAACGTCAGAAACGGAGCGACTGCGAGCAACGCAAGTAAGGAATACCTGCTTTCAGCCCTCAACGGCCTTTTTCGTTAAAAAACGACTCGAAGGGGCGGGTCATCGACTCTAAACTTTTCACCTCCCGTCCCGGATCCCTTGAGCTTCCTCCACTCGGGCCTCCGGTGGTCGGCGGTATCCCCGGTCCCTCCCCACCCGCGCCGCGGGATCCCCGGGAGAAAGCCTCACCCGGTCCGAGCTGCCGCCCCGCAGCAAGAAGCCGAAGGGAAGAGCCCGCTCACCTCACCCTCTTCCGAAGCGGCGGGGTGTCGGGGAGGCCAAGGAGCGCCACGGCCGACGCCAGCCCCGCCTCTAGGACGTTGGGGTCGCGGGAACCCGAGCGGCAAACTCCGGGCTGGCGAAACCGAAGAGCGCGCCGCGTGCGCTGAGTGGTCGGAAAGCTAGCCCCCGCGGAGCGGAGGCGGGGCTCGTGACGTCAAGCGTGGGCTCCGCAACGGGCCAACCCACCAGCCAATCAGCGGCCGAACCGGTCCCACGCTCGGCCAATCCTAAACCAATAAAGAGAAGTGAGCGCCGCGGGCGCTCCAGGATCAAGATCCGGAGGATTTAAATGCTGTTTTTTTCGGCAACGGTTTTGAGTTCCGGGGTGGGGCGGGTCTTGCGCGTGCGCAGTGAGAAGCCCCGCTGGCGGACTTTGAGAAGGGCGTGGTCGAGGAGCGCCCGGAAGTCGTTGTGGCTAGTTTGCGACCATTGCAGGAGGACGCGTTAGAGACGGTCCCCAACGCTCCTGGAAAGGGCAAGGAAGAAGGGCAGTAGGTTTCTTCCAGAGGCTTTTCTCAGAAACATTTCCTCTTCTCAACAACATATTTGAAAGTTACGGTATATTTCCTGGTAAGCATCAAAGAAAGTGACTTAAATGTTTAACCACACTCATCTCTATGACTAACGTTGGTTTGGCTTTCTCTGACATTATTTTATCCTACCAGATTAGACAAGAGGTAATCGCCGTTCACACCAGATGGCACTTTTGTGTGTCGGCTGATTGACTTTAAGTGTGAGATAAATATCTGCCCTGTTGAGCGAAAGTACTGTTCTGAGAATTGTGCCAAACTAGCCAATAAATAGATTTCCCATAGATTGACATCCTGTGTCCTAGAAAAATCCTTGTAATCTAGGGCGTCTCTTGAAAATCACGTCCAGTGAGTGTGAAAGTATGAATACACCACCACCTAGTTGATTGCCACAGCTAGCTACCTGCAGGACAGGGTTGCCATAACAACACATCTATATGGGAGCAGGCAGCCTCATCTTTCTCCCTCAGATTGCCTGGTGGTTTCCACCTATGGACCTTGCAGTTAGCAGATGAAACCGAACCCACTCAGCCACCAGGCCTCCTGGAATAGGAAAAAGTAAGCGGAAATTGGAGAGGCGTCAGACATACCACCAACTCATCTCCTGGACCCAATGTACCCTGAAGAAGCGTCACCTATTTGCCGTGTGCAACTGCTAGCCTGAATTTGGGCAAGTTCGAATCCACCCAACTAGGGGACCTGTGAAAGAAAAGCCCCAGCAACACCTGTGGAATAAGAAAATCTTGGGCTGAGCTGTGGGACTGCGGCCCATGGGCTTGGGGGTTCAAATCCAGCGGTGGCTCTCGGGAGTGGCACTGGGTGGCTCCCACACAACCAGAGGGCAGTGGGGCCCACAAAAAAAAAAAGAAAGAAAACCTTATGGAACGTGGAATTATGAAGAAAGAGCTGAGCTGGTTTAGTATGGTAGATCTCACTTTCCTTTTCTGTGGATGAGCTGGAGGCGTGGAAAGGATAAAGAACTTTGGGGTCATAGTGCTATCTCGAAGCTCATGAGCACAAAGTCTGCATCTTTTGTTGACCTTCTACCCTCAGAAAAAACCTTGCACTTGGTAGGCACTTGGTTAATATTTGCTAAGTGAGAAGAGAGCACACAGCCAAAGAAGGAAATGATGCAGGATTCGATCCAGTTGAGAGAATTTAAAATGTCAGGTGCCATTCTGTCGGTTCACCGGCCTCCATACAACAGACTGAAGCACGACCTGGTCCTGTGCTGTCCCGCAGTTCTTCTTATGTTTGAGCCCACTGCTGCAACCCACTGTCGCAAATGCCTTTTTAAAAAATGAGGATTAATAGCATCTGTATTAAATACAGTGCGTGAGAAAATTTTGCTAGGTAAGTAATGGCATGGGGAGAATAAAGCAATGCTTTTTTATAAAGTTATTTATGGAATAGTTGATATAAGACGCCTTTTTTAAAAAACGAAACAAAACACCTATTCTCCTAAAGGTCCCAGGAGGAAGTTGTCTTCAAAGAACATTCCTTGCAGCTGAAGGGAGAGTACTTCATGGAAGGTTATCACACACAGTTAGTTCCTTGATCGCCTTGGGCACATTAAGTGCAAAGGCTCTTAAAGAAGAAGGCAAGATAGTACATCTTGAGCTGACTTTACTGTGACTTTATTTGAGTTAGATAGGAAACTATTGGAAGATTCTAACTAGAGGTTGGACATTTCACTTTTTTTGTTTGCTTGTTTGTTTTCGTTTGTTTGTTTGGGGGCATCACTGCCTCTGGTGGTCGTGAGAGCTGCGCAGCGCAGCTCCTGAGAGCCGCCGCTGGATTTGAACCGCCAAACCCGCGGGTCACAGTCCCGCACTCAACCACTTACACCACCAGGGCTCAGCCCTGACATTTCACTTTTAAGGGTTAACGGGATCACTGTGGTTCCTATGTTGAAAAGAAACTACAAGGACCAAAGGCAAAAGAAAGAGATGAAAAGGCTGCTACAATAATCTAGAGCAGAAAGTGATGGTTACTTGGGTCAAAATGGTAGCAATTGTGAGAGATGTTGGATTCTGGATATATTTTGAAGTAAAATTAGCAAGATTTGATGGCCTATTGAGTACAGGATGTGAGAGGACTTTATATGGGCTTCTCAAGATTTATGTTTTTTTAACAGCTTTAAAATATTTGAAAAAAATACTTGAAGAACTATAAAGTGATATGTTAGACAAAAAGGAACAGGCACAACACATAACTTCCCATATGCAAGTGTGGACTTCATGTAGTGACTTCTTTTGGAACAGCACTAAAAAGTCTAAAGAGACATCAACAATTAAATGTAAGGTATCCTAGATGGGATCAAGGAGCAGGAAAAGAAATATACCATATTAGTGCTAATGTATCGACATTGTTTCATTAATTACAAAAAATTGTTATATTTATGGCATCAACTTGGCTGGGCCATAATTCTCAGTGATTTGGCAGTTAGGATTTAGTAATCCCCTGCTCCTCTTACCCCCCAGTGATAAAACCTAACATAATATAATCATCAGTTCTTCCATGATATCTGAGATCATCTATGAGCAGCCAACCATTGAAAGGAGATTCTCTCAGGGGTGAGACCAACTTCCAATATAAGTGAATCCTGGAAATTTTTGTTGGCTTTTTTCTGGGTCTGGCTTGTGCAGCTGGCTCATTATATGATCTCTGGTTCTTTGCTAGTCAGCCACCACACTACCATATTGCCTGCCAATCTTGGGAGCCATCAGCAGTCTGTCATCTTACCTATCAACTCTGGATCCATTCACCTCTGCAACCTGAAGCACACTGTTTGATCTGCTGATCCTGAGTTTATCAGCCTCTACAGCTACATGAGTTAAGATTCCACAAAGCACAATTCACAAAGGCAACGTTCTACATCCTATTTTGGTGAAAAGTGACTGGAACCATAAAAGCCCCTGAGCAGCCATTTAAGGTGTTACTTTTAGCCTCTCCCTGTAAGAAAATGAAAAATCAAATATATATATCAGCATCTTGAAACATTTAGTCCAATGTAAACATCAGACTCGACTACCCCACGACCAGAAGAACTAGATTATGTTTGGCCACCACTGCTAACTGCTCTGAAAAGGGTCACCTCAGAGGTTTTGGATTGAGTGGGAAAGAATGTCGAGTAAAACCTCAAATCATAAAAGAGAGAAGTTTTACTAGTTAGAGAGACTGTTGAATCTCCAAGAATATGGCCCTTAGTTACCCTACAGGTCTGGAAATAAACTCACCCTTGTGTTCAAATAATCATGGAAGACCAAAAGGGCAGTATTTACCCAAGGCTAAAATATAGACGGTTCGGAAAGAAAGAGAGATGGGAATGGGAAGCGGAGAGGACGTGGGAGAAGCGATGGTATATTGAAGGGACTGCAACTGGCTAAGTGGTAGCGCAATGTGTGTGAACTTCTGGGTGTCAAATTGATGCTCTGCTCTGTAACCCTTGACCCAATTTTCAATAAAAAGTTAAATGTAAAAAGGGAGAGGGAAGCTCTCCTCTGACATCTAATCCAGCGACTTGAACTTGGCCATCTCTACAACTCTGGGTGCCATTTCCTTGATATAAACTTTCTCTCTCTCTTTGTATATGGTTCACTAGTTTTACTTAGTTAAAGAAGCCAGATGATGACAATGTATTAATCTTTTTTTGTTTTGTTTTGTTTTGGGGGCATCACTGCCCTCTGGTGGTGGGAGTAGGAGGCCCAGCCTTGCTGCTGGAATTGAACCTCCAACTCAGTGGACCGCAGTCCCGCGCACAACCACTACGCCACCAGGGCTCAGCCCGACAATGTATTAATCTTGATATAACTATTAGTTCATTTTTTCTGTAAGTCTAGACTGTTCCAGTAAATAAAGCCTATTAAGAATAAAAGGAAGGGGGCTGAGCCCCAGTGGCGTAAGTGGTTGAGTGTGGGACTGCGGCCCGCGGACTTGCCGATTCAAATCCAGCACAGCAAGGCTGGGTAGCTCTCACGACCACTAGAGGGCAGTGATGCTTAAAACTAAAAAAAAAAAAAATTAATTAAAAAAAATAAAAGGAAGGAGTGAAAGCAGAGTTGAAACATGTTAATTTTTAAACTACATATACGAATAAGACTTCAATTAAACATTTTATTACTACTATATTGATTCTTTCTGTACAGCAAATACATCTAATGCATAAGTACTTTTAAAAAAGTTGACTCTAGAGAAAAATTATTCGATTCATAATTTTAGGATTCGAATGAACTTTAGGAAAACTGGTGGCACCTGAGAGATTATTTCCCAGGTACTTAAAAATATTGTTTTGAAATTCTAGTGCAGTACATCTTATACTGACTTTGGAGATCTGGCCCCAGTTCTGCCATTTAATCTCTCAGATTGATATTTCTTATTGGCATATTATAGATTTTATTAAAACATTAATATGCATGAAAATTAATTTTAAAAGTTGCCCACATACCAGGAGTTCTGGTGGTGCTTTTAGGTAAGTGTTAAACTGCTAGCTACATGGTCAGAGTTCAAATCCACCAGCACTCCATGAGAAAAAGGCGGAGACTTACAGTCTAGCAGGGGTCCTCAAACTTTTTAAATGGAGCTAGTTCACTGTCCTGCAGACCACTGAAGGCTGGACTATAGTTAAAAACAACAACAACTATGAACAAATTCACTGCAGGCCCGGGATGAGTTGGCTGCTAAGCAGGACAGCAGCGATGGGAAAAACACCGGGCTGGATAAATGTCCTTGGAGGGCCACATGTGGCCCTCGGGCCAAAACTTGAGGACCCTGGTCTAGGGAAACGAACACTATTTAGAGTTGTGAGTCCACATCGACTTGATGACAGTGAGTAGGCCCCTATATTGTGACCACTCTTTCCTCTTTGTTTATATCTTTACGTGTCTTTTCAAAACACTAAAATTGCTATGGTTACTGGCTTCAATACTATCATGATAACTGAAGAAAATCACTGAAGTTGTCAAGGAATTCACTTTTCTTGCATCCATAGTCAATGCCAGTGTTCCATTCTGTTGGACATAGGGTTTATGTGAGACAACCCCAACTCAGTGACCGCTAACTGAACTAACAGGCTTCACAGAGGACAGCCAGCAGCCTTCATTTTAGAATCCCCATTAGTTTCCATTTGCTTTAGGTAGCCACTTCCAGAGGCCCAGTGGTGTAGTGGGGCTGGCTGTGCACTGAGCTTAACCACAAGGCCAGCAGTTTGCACCTGCAGGAGAAAGATGAAGCTGTCTACTCCTGCAAAAACTTAGGCTTGGGAACCTAAAGTGGCAGTTCTACCCCATCCTGTAGGGTCACGATGAGTCACAGTAGACTTTCTGCATTGAATTTGAGGGCGGTTTTTAAAAGTCACTTTATTGGGGCCTTTTACAGCCCTTACAACAATCCATATATCCATCCCATGTGGCAGGCACATTTGGACATATGTTGCCATCATCATTTTCTTTTTTTTGGGGGGGGGGGGAAGCATCACTGCCCTCTGGTGGTGGGGGTAGGAGGCCCAGCCTTTGCTCCTGTGGAGCTGCTGCTGGAATTGAACCTCCATCCTAGTGGATTGCAGTCCCGTGCACAACCACTACACCACTGGGGCTCAGCCTCCATCATCATTTTCTTTCTACTTGACCCCTTGGTATCAGCTCCACGTTTTTTTTTCTTCCCCCACCCTCCCTCTCTCATGAACCCTTAGGAATTTATAAAAAAAGTTTTTCATGTCTTACACTGACCACTGTCTCCTTTCACTCACTTTTCTGTTGTTTGTCCCTTTAGGTGGGGTGGGGTGAGGCTTTTTTTTTTTTTAAGTTTTTCTACTTAAAAAATATATATTTATATGTATAAGTGTATACTGAACAATATATATATGATTATATTACATAATGTTATCAGAAAGGACTATTGGAAAAAGAAGAATTCATCCCAAATTCTGCACCCCCAACACCTCAGTTGCTTTTCACTTTCCCCCGTTCTCTTGTTTGTTCCTACTCCCATGGTATGGTCTTTATTGTTAGAACGCTTATAAAACTTTACTGTGAGGATGAAAAAGCTTTTGTTATCACCAGGATCTTGGAAGTCACCTATCTCCTCTCTCCTCTGTCACCTATTTACTACGTTTCTCAAATTAGCCAATTTTCACTCTCAATTTATACTTCTGAGATAACATGGACTTCTGCTTTTTAAGACACCTACAGTTTTCTTAAGAAATATATTTTTAAGAAGAATTACTTGGGTTGAGCCCCAGTGGCGTAGTGGTTGTGTGCAGGACTGTGGCCCACAGGGTTGATGGTTCAAATCCAGCAGCAGCTCTCCAGGAGCAAGGTTGGGCTTCCTACTCCCAACAGAGCAGTGATGCAGAAAATAAAAAGCTGTAGAAATTATAATTACTGGTCAACAGTATTTCTTTTTAGTGGAAAGTTGACTGCAATCATTTTGCAGAATGGACCAGACGGAGCTCAGTATAGTTACTTCTGTGAGGTTGGCATGTTGGCTTCAGCCAAATCTAACATATTAGCTTGTTAAAGATTATTTTTTTAACTAATGCATTCAGATTCTTTGATAATATGTCCTTTGATAAAGCCTGACTAACAGGGGCCTTTATTTGCTAAGCTACATTAAACATTTGATTATGCAGTGAGCTATTTAGGAAGAAAGAAATCACATCAAGACCCGAATGCAATATCTGGAGCCTACCCTCCCCCAATCTATAATACTCACACACTATGCTTTTGCCCCATCACTCAGACATTCTAGAGACCCGCTCTTAGGTATATTGTTCTAAGAAAGGTATCTCTGGGATTATAGAAATAACTGCTAAGATAAAGGCAATGGGAACAACAATGTCAAATAGTCTGAGTCTTCAAAAGAAACTTGAAGTTCTTTTACGAGAGTGCACCATGTTATAACTAACACATTTGTCATGCAGTTACTTCACTGATAGAGTAATCAGATAATAGTATCAACAATATCTACTTTGGAGTTCAAAGCCTAGTGATCAGTGTGCAATATACAGACTACTAAATAGAAGTAGGCACAGGAATAAGGTACAGAGTTGTAGAAACACAAAAGAGGGGTGACTAATCCAGTCTTGGGAATTTAAAGACCAACAGAAGATAAATTCTGAATTGAATCCTGAGACATAAATAAAATGTAGCATTGATCAAGAATAGAAAGTGGGAAGAGATGATACTTCTTAACAGCTAACTATGGTTAATAGGGAAGATGAATAAGGCTCATTTTGTTAAGCTCTTAGAGAGTTCATTAGGAATGTAGGTAAACACTGGGAATACTTGCCTGGAAATTATATGCCAATAGGATAATGGTAAGC
>PVJH01021975.1:0-37373 GCA_004026705.1 Nesogale talazaci | reverse complement strand
AAACCCGTGATGCAACACTGGGAACCAGGAACCCGGAAGAAGCATTCAAAATTCAACAAGTCCCTGACAGCCGACCAGAGAAGGACATGGAAAGCAGCCCGCCCATAGAGAACAGCCACCTTCCCTCCAATGGGACTCTCTGGCGGGAAGTGGGGAAAGGGCGTGCCCCCTTATGTCACCTGAAGCTATAAAAACTTAGCTTTCTGAGGTGGTCGTGGTCGTGGTCCAGGCTACGGGAAAGCCACTCCGCTGGGTAATGATGTGAGCCTGACCCTAGCTTAAGCTAGAAAATAATCTCCTTTTGTTCCTTTGCATCTCGAGTGCCGTTTTCCGAGCTTCTTGGGTAAGCTTGTCTCCCCGATCCAACACTTTGAGAGCATTTTAGATGGATTTGCATATTTGAAAGGTGTATTCAGAAAGGATAGACTGTGTATTTTGCATGGTGTAGCAAGAGAGGTTTTTGAAAATGCAATATTTTCCTACCATTGGATGGTATTTTAATATTCATTTCAAGACCTCACTCTAATCAGTTTAATAAAAAATAAGTGCTTGTATAAATTAAATAGTTCTGATACTCCCAGCTTGTATAAATTAAATAGTTCTGATACCCCCAGTTATTCATAAAAATTAATTCTTACTGGAAAAAATTTTTATGTACATAACCTTAAAAGCAAAATATTTCAAAGTGACCTGCACTAGATATTAAGTGATATGAATTTAATTTAGGGAAAATAATCATTTCTGTTCCACACTGAAAAGACTACTTAGCCCCCCATTTTTGAGCCATAGCAACCCGAAAAAGCGAGTCCTTGACTGTGAATCTTTGTGGGGGCAGCTAGTCGACTCTTTTTCCTGTGGAGCGACTGATGGCTTGGAACTTCAGACCTTGTGCTTAACAGTCCAATGTACACCCAGCAAGGCCACCAGGGATCATTATAATAAGAAGAAGGAAAACTAAACTGTTTATCAAGAAAATAAGACATAAATGGAATAGAATTTGATCAGTTGTCTCTCGAGAGCCTCGTGTTTTGGTCTGTGTGTTAGGCTGGAAGGTTTAGAGAATTAAAACCAATGACAACCATCCATGTATAAGGATGAAATGTATATGAAGAAGTCATTTCATATCAACAAGACATCCCCATCTAGTCCAACTGAAGTTCACAGGCAGGATGCTAGCCAGAATCCTCTTCAGACTCAGGTAGCTGCAGGCCAAGGAAGCAGAAAGGTGAAGTGAGATGCAGGAAGACCACAGACCCTTGGCGCTGGCTCACCCTGGCCCACCCCTGGAGGCAGGCAGGAGAGAGTCCCAGCAAGCAGGAAAACAATGGGGCAGAGAAAGAAAGAGGAGTCCTAGCCATCTCTCAGGAAAAAAAAAAGTAAAGGACACACTACCTGAGGCGTCATCAGATTGATTGACAGGGTAAATTCCTCAACTGTAAGTTGACATAAAACCTAATTACTACAGGCTGCTAACCATAGGTCAACAGTTGGAGCCCAGCAGGCATCCATGGGAGAGAAATGAGACTTCTCTTCCCATCAGGATGGAAAGCCTTTGAAACCCACAGAAGCAGTTCTCCTGGAGAGGGTCACTGTGAGTGAGCACTAACTCCCTCTCAGTGAGTTTGGATTTGGGAGGAGAAAAACATGGAGAGTAAAAATCTCAACCTTTTTGTTCCACCCTATCCTATTATTGGCCACTGCTGGGTGGCCCCTGTGCTCATGGGGACCGCTATACCAGTGTGTTGCAGATCAGACTGCTGTGATCCATGGCTGATTTTTCTTTTTAGTCCATCTTAGACTGAAGTCCCACTGAGACCCCATTGACAGTCCAGTGGTGGCTACACAGGAAATGCATTAGCCAGGACTCAACCCTGTGGCGATTCTTCTCTGTCCTACAGGGTTATTGGGCATCAAAAGCAACTCAATGCACTGACTTTAGTTGAGGGTTTCGTTTGTGATTCAAAAATGCCTAGACCACCTTTAACATAGGGAAATGAATTGAGATGAACCAATTCCTGATAATGAGTCTGAGAACCACACTATTCCAAAGAAAGACCACCACAGGCAGGGCTATGGCTCACTAGCTGGCTATGGGTCCCAAAGAAGGGGGGGAAAAGTTAAGACAGAGAAAATTAGATATCTAATGTGCATAATATAATGAGATCTAAAATTTAAAAATGCTGGATGTATACAATTATCAAAAACTGGCCAGATCCCTAATATTAAAAGCCAATGGACAAATCAAAGGTGACCATGAATTTGGAATTTAATGTAGAGGAGGGCAGGATTTTCAGACTGCTGCTGATCCACAATTAGACAGAACCAAAGTTACCTACTGAGGCCTGCGTGCACTAGAGACTAGGGAGTTCATATTCACTTGGCATTTAATGTTTTATTTTCCAGATACAAGAAACTATTTCTCCCAGGTTTTAATACAAAAATCAGCTCTTTCAGTAACTAATAGCTGTGCTGGCTACAGGATACCCTAAGGTGTGAATGTTCACTTCCTAATACTTGTTCTTTGGCTAGCTATGAGTCCAAGCCTGGGTTTTGTGATTCAGACATTGGGCCTTGGCTCTCTTGGAGGGATTAGCAAATGTTCTATAGGATTGAGCTGACAGTGCTTCTTATAATGCACTTGCCTCTTAAGAGCTCTTTAGTCCTGATCTGCATTTCAATGGTAGGATCCTTAAGCTTTTACTTTTCTACCCCAAGTGGGGTTATAAAGTTTTATGGCACATGCCCACTTCTAACTGAATAAACTCAGAGAGCTCAAAATCACACTGCCCAGGGTCTCCAGGAAGAAAAGACCAAAATGCCTATGATAAGTTCTCCAAATGGAATGGCTCTTGGCCTTCTCGCTGCACAAGAAGCACTTGTGCCATTATTAAAACTGATCACTGGGCTGAGCCCTGGTGGCGTAGTGGTTGTGCGTGGGACTGCGGCCCACTGGGACGGAGGTTCAGTTCCAGCAGTGGGGCTGGGCCTCCTACTCCCACCACCGGGGAGCAGTGATGCCCCCCCCCAAAAAAAACTGATCACTGTCTGCATAGTCTTGATGCTGCTGCTAATATCATTCACTGGCTTACTCTAAACAGCACATACTGACAAATCTATGTAATCCTGTTCTCTCTTTATCTGAAATTCTATATAAGCAGCTTGGTTTCTGGAGTGGATTTTGGAAGAAAATATTACTTTCCCTTTGTGTTCCTCTTTGTTTCGATCTGTGTATAGAATGTTTTAAATAATAAACTATTGTGTCTCTATAAAATGTTGTGTGCACTTAACCCTACTCATACCACAGATAAATTGATGTTAGTCACTCATGCTTTCCACAAGGAAAATGTTACTAAATAAAATCTTCCAAAAGGCAAGGAACCGGACTCAGACACAGAGGTCACAATACATGATGGTTTTAAAGTGTACAGATTTTGCTTTTACTTATAACACATTAGGGCTGAGCCCCGGTGGCGTAAGTAGTTGAGTGCGGGGCTGCGGCCCGCGGGCTTGGCGGTTCAAATTCAGTGGCGGCTCTCAGGAGCAGCACTGGGTAGTTCCCACGACCACCAGAGGCAGTGATGCCCCCCCTCCCCAAAAAAAAAGTGATTTACTTAGAACACATTAGGAGCCCTGGTGGCACTGCTGGTTAAAATCTTTGCTAAATACAAGGTCAGTGGTTCAAATACAATAAGTGCTCTGAAGGAAGAAGATGGGGCTGTCTGCTTCCAAATGAATTATACCTGGGAGTTGTTATAAGTCAAAATCAATTTGGTAATCCTGGGTTTGATTTTGTAACACTTTATTTCAATTTTGTTCAGTTATTTAAATTTCCATCCGGAAATTTAACAAACAAATGTTTTGTTTAAAGTTCTGGCTTTTAAATTGAAACAAATAAAGGCCACTGTGAGGAATACAAGCTCCCCAGCCCCCCTCTCACCCCGCGAAAGAAAAGGGCATGCTAGAGAGAAACTCATACTGATAATCTATAAGTGGGATTTAGGTGATTAAATTTTTTATTTTAATTACAGTACCTTCAGGGAATGAGTGCCATCAATTTACTTTAAATCAGCCAAGGAGCAAATCAAGCCCCTTCTTTCTGTGTTTCTAGTGATCAATTTTAGGTTGCTATCGTAATTAACAATAATCCTTTCCTATTTGCATAAAAACATTGAAGTTAGGGAAAGCAGCCAGAGAAGGACTTTTAGGAAGGTGATGCATAAACCCACTACCACAAAAGCACCGGCAGAAGCTAGAGGGCAGAAGCCACAGGCATTAAGCAGACCACGCGACTCTCCATTAGGAGTGGTGAGGCGACAGCTCTGCTCACAGCGCACGGCGATACCGAGCGTCCAGCAATGACACGGGGCTTCCCACAGGCACCGGTGAACGGAAGACTAGCCGGGTCTCCCTGTAGCGCACCCTACTCCCAGGAGCACCCCTCCCTCCACCTTGCCTTACTGCTAGTGCAGTCTGAGGCTGGGTAGTTCCACGGCACCACGTGAGCGCCCCACAAAGGGGCAGGCACTGAATCCTAGTGGGGTCCTCTCCGCCTCCTGGAGCCTGGAGAGGCTTCCAGTCACATGCTTACAGGCGTGGTGGCAGCAGTGGCGGCCCTGTGAGCCTCTGGAGTGCTCAGGTAGGTAAGTGAGAGAGGATACTTACTGACTTGAAGCGTCTGTCTGTCTTTGTCTATTTCTCTCTCTCTCTCTCTCTCTCTCTCTCTCTCTCTCTCTCTCTGTGTGTGTGTGTGTGTGTCTCCCTTTTTTGATAAACCTGGTAGGTAAGTTTATAGGGTATACTGACTTGGAATCAGTATAATATGCTGATATGCATTACATGTCTCTGAAACATAAGTTTTGTTTGTTTGTTTATTTGTTTGTTTTGGCACCACTGCCCTCTGGTGGGAGTGGGAGGCCCAGCCTTGCTCCTGGAGAGCTACTGCTGGATTTGAACCAAGCCAGTGGGCCAGAGTCCCTTGCTAAACCACTATGCCACTTCCTTTATTAATGGGGGCTCCCGCAGGTGTATGTAGGTTCTTAACCTTTGGATAAGAATCTGGTTGTTACTACTGGACTGGAATGTTGTGATCTTGAAGTGAAATCACCATGTTTATTATCTAAGAGTGTCTTAAGCGTTCTATAATAGGATTAAGGTGTTTTTCCAAGTGACTGGGGTAAAAAGGAACATTAAGAGAGGAGGAAAAGGTGGTATACAGTTCTGTTTATACCGACTGTGTCCATTTTGTACACTAAATCAGTTATACATGTCCAATGTGCTGGGCATGCATTTTTATTATTGCCCAGGTTTCCTGTTTTTAGGGACTAAAACTTACATATTTGAAGGAGAACCCTGAATTAGTGGTCTCAGCTGCTATGTTTCAAACGATTTAGAAATCTACAAGTGAAAATCCAACCATTGAAAGCTCTACAGTGGGTGGTTCTGCCCGACCCACAGGGGGTCACTATGAATGTGGTCGGATTCAATGGCAACTGGTTTCTTGGCTTCATTTCTTTTTAAAAATACTACTCTGCCTACTAATCTACCCAGGTTGATATCATAGGTCCTTCCAAGCATGGGACCACTGCTTATCAGAGAACTCTCTTGAAAGTATTGTTCTAATTTGGACTGCCATCACATGAGCGTCTCAGAAAGGTGGAGCAGCCATGTTTTCAGCAGTCTGGTCCAACAAAGAGACGTAGAGGGAAGGAGCGGTGGGGTCTGTGCCCCCAGATGTAGGCGCTCCTACTTAAATTCCTACCCTTGCCTAATTTGGTTAAAAACTAAAACATTCTTCTTCTTCTTTTTTTCCCTCAGTAATTATGTTTCACTTAGCTTATCTTTTTTTTTAACTTTTGAAAAAAAATCATTTTATCGAGGGCTCGTACAACTCTTTTTTTTCTCAATGATTGGGGGGGCTCTTGCAGCTCTTATAACCTTCAATACATCATTTGTATCAAGCATTTTTGTACACATGTTGCCATTTTCATTTCCAAATATTTTCTACTTGAGCCCTTGGTATAAGCTCTCCTTTCCCCCCTCCCTTTTTTTTTTCTTTAAATCATTTTATTAGGTGCTTATACAACTCCCATCACGATCGTACGTACATCAATTATATGCAGCCCACATTTGCACCCTTGCTGTCATCATCACTCTCAAAACATCCTTCCTCAACTTAGGCCCCCAGTACCACCTCCCCATATTTCCCTTTCCCTCCCTCCCTCCTCTGCCTCCCCCATAAACCTTTAATAATTTACAAATTGTTAACTTATCTTAAACTGAAAGAACTCAAGGACTAAACACAAAGGAATTATGATTAGAAGGCCCATATTCATTGACTACAACTCTACCACGACTTCCTTTGCAACTAAAACATTATTCGAATCCAGTTGTGTGTGCCAATAGTATCCAGTCTGGAATGAACCCTGCTTCCTTTGACCACTCCAAAATTGCACAACCACAGTCTATATTCAACATAATTGCATTAAAAAAAAACACCTTCTTACTGAGATACAACATGGTTCCCAGGGTCTGGATTCTTGCTGCATGGAGAAGTAAACTCAGCTTGTTCACCTGCGGGTCTGTTCTGGGTGGAGTTTCATTGGAGGGCACTGACACTGTTAAGGCATTCTTGTCAAAACAGCAACAAAAAAGTCGTGTGTTCCTCAGTTTCTGGAAGGTATCTTGTTTTGTTTTCAGAGAAAAGGGTTGGAACCTTACACAAGTGGCCAAAGAAATTTATCTGTGTGCATCCCAGTTCCTGAATATTCTACAGAGTGTGGGGACCGTTCATTGTGAACCACCGAGACCTTCCCTGGAGAATCAAAGCCCTCGGACCTCCAGTTGCCTAAGTAACTTGGTTTTGCACTATTAGTTTGGTGGCACTAAGTCTCTCTCCATCACTCTGGGGTCCCTGGGTGGTGGAAATGGTTCATGTGCTTGGAGAGGCTGGCGGGGGAGCATCAGCCATCGAGCACAGCTCTACTTGAACACACAGGGTTTGTCTTGAGTTAGAATTGACAATTGCTGGCATTGCCAATGATATGAAACACTAACCGTCAATTGATTGCCATCCTGTATTATTTTTGTATAGATTTATTTTTTCTTGGGAGAACTATGTGCTGCAAAGCCCTTTTCTTTCTTGAAATTCACCTGTAAATCTGGCTGGACTATGAAGTCGTTCATTATTTTCTACTTAACGGGTTGCCATTTACCTAAGTCACAGAGTCAAGGAGGGATGTTTTATTATTCATGGCTGTACTAAATCAAATCCATAAAATGACAGCTTCAAAATACCAAGATAGTGAAATAAACTCCTTTACTATCTTCTTCTGCCACACAGTCCCACCCACTGCTGTCAACACCAAACTTGCCACATTTAAGTGTAAAATTGAACGACTTTTAGTTAATTTGAAAAGTTGTGCAATAATCATGTGGTTTTAGAGAATTCTTCTCACCCCCTCCCCAAAGTCCCTGTGTTGATTTGCCTTCATTCCTCATTCCTGCTGCAGTCTCAGACAACCACCAACCTACTTCCTGTCTGTAGATTTCAAGAAGTGATTTTTATGTTCTGAATTTCTTGTTTCCTTACATTTTCCCAATGACATCCTTCACTTTCTAATAAACAATTGTGTACTAATTATCTAAGGTAGGCCTTTGCATCACCGGTCAATGTTAAATAAATGACATTGAATGACCCTCTTCTTCACTAAGCAAAATGATCCCTTTTACCTTTGTTATATCATCTAGAAAGCCTCACTCAGATAGGAATCTAACTATCCAGATTTCTCGTCATTTAAATGCCTTTGATTCAGGTTGGCTCTGATTTGCAACGTGAAGAACAGCATCAAGTTGGAGTGTACCGATTACATGATAGGGCCTCAGAGTATTCAAAGAAGACAATTCACTTGTGGAAATCAAGGGGAAGGTCAGACAAACATCCTCTTCTGCACTCCCTTTGTCTTTAGCCCCAGAGAGAAGGACATCCCCTGAGAACAATTATAAAGGACTTTCAGGATGTTGCTTCCTGTGTGGGTCAAACCCAAGTCAGGACTTACATCTTTCATGAGCGTTACTTATATTTAGTTAAATGGGTCCTCCTTGGTCCATCCTAATCTCTTACATTTAATACAACTTAAAAAATATATTTCCACTTATTTTTATTTGCATTCACTCAGTTTAAATTGAGGCTGGATGTTCAAATCCACCGAAAGCAAGTGAACATGGTAAAGAAGACACCACTATTTTCTGGTCTACTTTTCACAGACAGACTCTATTGATTTTTTTTGTTTGTTTGTTTCGGGGGGGGGGGGGGCATCCCTGCCTCTGGTGATCGTGGGAGCTACCCAGTGCTGCTCCTGAGACCCGCCACTGGATTTGAACTGCCAAACGCACAGGCCGCAGTCCCGCACTCAGCCACTTATACCAGTGGGGCTCAGCCCCGGCTCTATTGATTTACAGAGATAGATTTTTTTTTTTTTAATGAAGAATTGAGAATATTCAGAGGCAGAATACAAAGCACATTGATGATAGCTGTGGTCTTTATTGTTTTATGATGACAACAAAAACAGAATTATTTCAACAAAAACACAATGATAAATGATTTAGAATCAAGCAATGTTAGGCGTGGTACTGTCAGACAATTGTCTCAGGTGTCAGTGTTTGTGCAACCGGTAGCTGAAAAGCTGCCTTCAGACATTCACAATTTTGGGAGACCAGACTCTTTCAGAACTAGACCCATGATGGAAATTTTTTCCCTCAGGCTTATGTGATTTTGGTCCTGAGAATATTGACCTATTTCCATCCAAGTTTTCAGACACCATTTCTGAAAAGTCCCCTAACTTCAGTAGACAAGGAAGCACTTGGACACAGAAGTTAACCGAGCATTACATTTTCACCCCCTCTTAGATTTCAACCCCAGAACTACAATCATTAAAAAACAAACGGAGGGCTGAGCCCTGGTGACGTAGTGGTCGAGTGGGGAACTGCGGCCGACTGGCTTGGTGGTTCAAATCCAGCAGCAGCTCCCCAGGAGTAAGGCTGGGCTTCCCACTCCCACCAGAGGACAGTGATGCCCAAACAAAACAAAACAAAACGAAAACAAAAAATGTGATTCATATCTATTTCAAATAATCAGGCTGTTTTTATTGTAAATCAAAACTAAAATTTTTTTTTTCAAAACTAAAACAAAAAATAACAATCATCCTATAGAAGGGCTCGTTGATGGCACAGTCACATGTTCTATGTGGATTTATGATGCCATGGTCATCGTCGCTAATTGTTCACAGGTGAATCTTCTGATTACTGATAATCTGAAAAAAAACTTGTTACCCTGCATGCTGTTAAGTAAGAGAATTGTTTCTTCTAATAACTCCTGTAACAGAAACCCAAATACCAAGAAGCTATCAGTAAGTAGTATTAAAGTCTTTATTTAGTTAACTAATCAAAACAAATTAAAATGTTCCTCTCTTCCAGTGTATATATATTAAAGTGACATGTAGCATTTAGCCATATCCATACAGATAGAGGCACTAGAAGACAAAAACTTTTCAACTGGAAAAAAAAGATACTGTATTTAACCCATTTAAATATTTTACTCTATTCTAATTGATATTGCTCAATGCCTATTAGAACAATGATCTTCCATTTGATCATAAAGTACAGTCCCTCCAAATATTAAGAACATTCACATAAATCCTCACGCGACTCTCACTTTTGTTTCAATGAGAAATCTCTTAAAAGTTTAAAGTTGGACCAGGTCCTAGCAACCCATTGGTAGTCAGTCGTTAAACATGTTATAGGTTTACAAGCTTATCTTGGGTACATTGGTGAATGTACTGGTGTGGTGGTTACACATTGAGCTGTTAACTGCAAAATCGGTACTTCCAAGCCTCCGGTCGCTCCACAGGAGAAGTATCCGGGTCCCCACTGTTGTTGCAAAGCTCTTGGAACCCCACGAAGGCAGTTGAACTCTGCCAGACACCATTGATAGGAGACAGAATCAAGTGGAGACTAGTGAGTTTGATTTGAGGAACAAAGGGTTTCCTATGGGAGATTTGTTTCAAGAGATGAGATACAATTGTGACGTGATTAAAAAAAAATGAGTCAGCAGAGTTACATTATGTTCGAGTAAAATGTCTACCATGGGGCTGAGCCCTGGTGGCGTAGTGGTTGTGCACGGGACTGCGGCCCACTGGGATGGAGGTTCAATTCCAGCTCACAGGAGCAAAGGTTGGGCCTCCTACTCCCACCACCAGGGCAGTGATGCCTAAAAAAAAAAAAACTAAAAAAAAGATGTCTACCATGGAACTTTTGAAACTGGAAAAGTTACTCATAATTTAACCTTTAAGTAAAATTTAAAGCACTGAATTTCTGGATCCCAGTGCGACTTGCAATTTATGATGAAATGCACTTGTGCGTTCTTTCTGCACTGGCCAGCTCAAGATGCAGCGAGATTTAAACATTCCTCTTCGCAAACAAAGTGCGTGGTTCAGCTTATAGTCTGGAATCTCCTCAAGAAAGATCAATATAATAGAATCCAGATTCTGTTCAATAGCTTGCTGGATGGCATGGTGTACTTTGAATCTAAAGTAACAAAAACCAAAACAACAGAAAGACAAGTTAAGTTACATAACTAATATTTCCTTTTAACAGTCCAAACTTTGACATAAAATATTCTTGGAAAATTTTAGTCTGTCACTTACAATTTCCCCATAATTTTAGTTGTAAATCCTTTAGATTTCAGTAATAAAAACCTAAGATTTTGGGGGCTGAGCTCTGGTGGTGTAGTGGTTGTGCGTGGGACTGCGGCCCACTGGGATGGAGGTTCAATTCCAGCAGTGGGGCTGGGCCTCCTACTCCCACCACCAGAGAGCAGTGATGCACCCCCCCCCCCAAAAAAAAAAACCTAAGGTTTTTGTTTTTTTTGGGGGGGGCATCACTGCCTCCGGTGGTCGTGGGAACTACCCAGTGCTGCTCCTGAGAGCCGCTGCTGGATTTGAACCGCCAAGCCCGCGGGCCACAGTCCTGCACTCAACCACTTACACCACCGGGGCTCAGCCCTAATACCTAAGATTTTGGTACTAGCCTAACACCTATTTGTAAGTTTGCTGGAAACATACACCAGCATTTAGAATTTCACAATATGCACGTACCTTTTGCACAACAGATCTTGCAATAGATTCTGTGTTATAACAAAAATAATTTTTCTGCTTCTTCTGATGCTACTGACAATTGCTTCGAGTTCAAGGGCACCTGCTTCAAAATCCCTTTCTTCCAAACAAAATTTGAGTGATGGGTCATTTTCTTCCATGGAAGAGAAGTGCTGCCAGACCCAGTCCTTGTCTTTGTGAGCATGGATGACATATGCTGCATATTCAAACGGCTCGGCCTTGTTGTCCACCTCCCTGAAACCAAGGATTCGATGCACAGAAACATTCCAATAGAAAGATATCCTCCAGCCTTCCAAATGGATGAGTAGGACAGTGGATATAAAAAATAAGAGGATGGTGGTATTTATTATGAACAGAAGTTCAAAAGGAGCACTGTCTTTGCAGGCAGATACATCAAAAAGTGTGATGGGGACACCATGATATTGGGGTGGAGTGTTGCAGAGATAGTAATCTGATAGCCCAGAGAGATTAGTATGGGTTCCATTGATCCAGTTAACAAACCAGGCAATACTCTCGCACGTACAATCAAACGGATTAAATCGCATATCTAAGTTCATCAGGGTCCTGAAAGGTGGCCCAAAAACATTTTTCCCAACTGACGTGATAAGATTTTTCTGAAGATTAAGTGACTTCAGAGAGACCTGGTTGTCAAAGATGGACGGTGGGAGTAGGTTTAAGTTGTTCAGTCCTAAATCGAGGCTCTTTAACTCAGACAAGTCCTTAAAGACCTCCTCTGGGATCTCGTCAAAACCGTTGGACTGTAAATTAAGGATGTGGAGGTGAGGAAGACGCTTCAGGAAATAAACAGCCCCGCCGGGGTTGGCCCGTTTCCAGAGCCTGGCCAAGTTGTTGTGCTGCAGATCCAGAATTTCTAGCCTGCCCAGGCCCTGCAGCAGTTCTTCATTTATGTTGGCGATATTGTTGTTACTGAGATCCAGAATGGTCAAGTTGTGAAGAGAGTGGAAAGGCGAGGGGGAGAGGTCCACATTTCTGCAGGCCACTCTTCGAAGCATCAGTCTACTGAGACTGGGAACCAAGGCAAAGGACTGACTAGACAGTTGAAGGTACCTGTTAAAGGAAAGGTAGATTTCGATGATATTCCCCAGACCTCTCCATTCCTGGCCTGTGAGCTCTTGCCCAATTTCATTAATGCCAAGGTCAAGGATCTGCAGATGGCCCAGCCAAATAAAAGCATCACGCTCTATTTTTGAGATTTTATTTCTGGTTAGGTTGAGTAGGAGCAAAGGAGAGTGAGCAAGTGATGAAAATGTTTCATTGGTTAACACTGGCAAGCTTGTAAAGGAGCTGGATAGCCTCAGGTACTTCAGACTTCTCAGTCCTGTGAACATGTTGCTTTTTATTCCTGGGATGTTGTTATCTTCCAGGTTAAGGTCTTCCAAAGATTTTAGCCACTGAAAGGAAAAATCGTCAATCTTGGGCAGGGCAGCAAGAGAAGTACTTTGCTTAGCAAAAAATCGTTTTAAATTCAGGTATCTCACATTGAACAGCCCATAAAAGGAGCGAGAAGACAAATGTTCTATATTGTTATACTCCAGGTTGAAAGATGTCAAATGTGAAAGCCAAGCAAATGAATCATTCATGATCCTATTCAAACCGTTATGGGATAGGTCAAGCGTGGTGAGATTTGTGTCCTTCAGTCCAAAAAATGTCCTATCGCTTGTTGCGTAGAGCTGAGTGTTGTTCAGAGAGAGACGCTGAATACTTGTGTTGGATAGTTCCAGGCAAAGCTTCTCCAAGAGACTGGGGCCTAGTTGAGCATTGCTTAGAGAGAGGCCAAATAATTTCTTGATTGCATGAAAACACCCTGGAGAAAACTAAAGTGAAAATAAAACAAAGAGCACAAGTTAATACAGCCCAAAGACAAAGACCTGTGAAGCAGACCTGCAAAGCTTAAGCACAATTCCCTACAATGCCATCTGGGTGCCTCATATCCCCCACCCCCTCCCTTCCTCTAAGACACAGACCTTTTTCTACCAGGTCTAGAGTCTAGAGCCTGGATCCCTCTCCTCCCTGGCCACAGGTCAACATTTGCTCAGCGTTTGCTTCTTCCTTTTAGAAGTCACTCTTACAGGGGTTTTCTCTGACCTGTCAGGGTTAAGCTAAATCTCCCGGTGAATTTTATTTCATCTCACAGAGCCCTCTTAAAATGAATCAACTATGTAAAGTCATCGTGGTGGGCGGAGGGGCGGGGGGTGGGGAGGGAGATCCGGTTTTTCTTTCGATCTCTGCTTTTCTCAGCGAACACCGTGGAAGGAATGAGTGTGGGGGCTTTATTAGAAAACAGTGGTTCACAACTGCCCTTCGACAAGTCTTTGAAGTTCCAGCTCTTTAACATTTTTTCTGTGATGATTTCTTCAGACTTTATTTCAATAGGGTGCTCACAAGAACCCTTCCACTCTGCCTGCACTCTCTTTCCAGATACCTTGTGTTGAGAGAGGCAAGGAGAAGTCTGGGGGAAAGAAGTCAGAGAGGAGCGGAAGGGGTACTGAATGTCTGCCATAAAAACTCATCAGGGGAGCATGGAAGTTCTAATTGTTAATGTGTTGCCTGCCATATTGTAGGGTTGGTGGGAGAAAAGAGAAATAGAAAAACATATAGTTGTCTGTGAATGAAATGAAAGGATATACAAAGCACCTGGTATTCACTTTTTCAGCTATTAAAATTAAGCGATGACCACATCTTAATGACATAGTAGCTGCTCATGAAATGATATTGATTTTGAAAATCAGGATACATCATCATTTTCAGCGAGGCTCAGGTTCATCTTGGGGAGAGCTGGGATTAATAACCTAATCTTTTGTGATTTCAATGCACTCTTGTGTAAAATGATTTTAAAAAATTGGTTCAAATGGTGATAAAAATAAAAACAAACAAACTTGCTCCGGCACCGGGGACGCCATTAAACCCTCTGTAAAGGACAGTTGCTGCTGCTGTTGTTTGGAGAAAAAAACTGGTCAGATGTATAGAGAAATGTTAACAACAGTTGTCTCCAGATTGTGGGCTTCTGGATGATTTTTATTTGCTTCTCATTATTTACACATTTGTCAGATGTCTACAGGGCATGCTCAAACCTGAACAAAATAGTTGCTTTAATAACAAGAAAGGCAGCATCCAGAAAACAGCTATGTTCTCAGAATGATTGGGGGTCCAGCCTTTTTTGACAGTTGAAAAACTGAGACAAGTAAAACAACATATCATTTCACTAAGACTTTCAAGGTCCTTATTGGAACCCCGGTGGTGCAGCGTTTATGGATTGCACTGTGATCGCATGCTCTGCAGTTCCAAAATGCCCACTGCTCTGCTGAAGAAAGACTGGGCTTTCTCCTCCTGCAAAGGGTTAAGCCTCAGAAACCTAGAGGGCAATCTTATCCTCTTCTACAAGGTTTCTGCACGTCAGGGAGTTTCTGAGAGCCTATAAAGATAAAATCTGCAAAATATAGGTTACACAGACATCAAAATACCCAACTAAGACCCAAGAAGATGGTGAAAAAGCTACAATATCCTCCATTAAAGAAAGGGTTTAAGAATAATAGAATGAGGGCTGAGCCCTGGTGGCGTAAGTGGTTGAGTGCGGAACTGCAGCCCGCAGGCTTGGCAGTTCAAATCCAGCGGGGGCTGGGTAGCACCCACGACCACCAGAGGCAGTGATGCCCACAAAAAAAAAACCTAAAAAAAAAAAAAAAAGAATAATAGAATGCGAGTTAATAACACCCCACTCCCCATAAGGTCCTGCGTCTCCAGGCCCAGCAACTCGTCCCCTTAAGGCATTTGTCGTGACTAAGACCCCTGCATACTCTACCATATTGATGGATATAGTTGAAACAAAAAACACATATGCATAAAAGCCTTTGTCAAATAGATATATATGGATATAGATAGAACCATAAGTGTAGACAAAACAAAACCAGCTATCCTGTAACAATGTTTTGGAGTATGTGTATATGGCCACATGTATATGTGTGTGGAGCTTAATAGCCAACTGTTACAAATCTGAATTCAAGTGCAGCTCATTATTAGCTTTCATGTAAAAACTGTACAGAATTACATGTTGCTACTCTGTACTTTTGAGCGCTTATATGACACACTCTATGCCAAGTTCTTCACCTCACAGTCTTAGCGAGGGTGTGCTATTATTGTACCACATGTAAATCTCAGTAAATATGGCACAGGAGACTGGAACAACTTGTCTGGTTTTGCTTACTTATTTGTCATCTAGTCAGACTCGAAAACACGTCCTCCTAATGCCATGCAACTGTAATCCTTTCAGAAATGTTGTGAGGCAGTGAATGTTCTTCCCACATGACAAGTGAAGACTCAGAGGGAGAGAAGTTAAAGGGTTTAATCAAAATCAAAGAACTGGCATGTGGCGGAAAGAGGAGTTAACCCACTCCTGTGTGGACGCAGAGTCCCGGTCTTAAAGGTTACAAGTGTTCTTCCTGAGAGGACGGTGTCACAGGCCCTAAGCAGTGAGGGTAAAGGATCATCTCTTCTTTCCTCCGCAGCCCTTCGATTCCTCCTGTGGTTGGACCCACGTACAATGTTACCTCACTTCTTACCTCTTTAATTTGATTTGATGACAGGTCTAGTTTTGTTAAAGAAGAATTGCCAAGGAAGTCAAGTTCCTCACGTCTTACTGCATGGATTTTGTTATTTGACAGTGAAAGCTCTTGGAGATTTTGCAGTTGGAGCTCAGTTCCCAATTTTGTAGATGATAAGCCATTGTGAGCTAAATCTAATTTGATTAAGTTCTGAGGGGAAAATATAGGCAAATTAGAGTCATTTCATAAAAAAGTGCGCTTTAAATACACACCCAGCTATGTAATAAATGTCACAATAGTACAATTATAGTGTTTGTACTATGTACAATTGTATCATCTCCATTTTAATATAGACAGATAACAGTCGAAATAGCAATCTTTGTCATGGGAAAGTCAGGAAGGACTTAATTTCTTACTTCAAAAGTAAGGGCACTGAACCCAGCAAGAGTTTGCATACGATACACTGATGATTTAGGTAACTAATCAAATATGGATCATATTTGGGACTTGAAACAATATTTTAAAGGACAAGAAAAAGTATTGTCTTGAAGAAAAATCGGAAGAACCTTGCTGGCTGAGCACACCTGAAGAGTCGGATTCCATGAAGGAGCTGCAGCTCCACGAGTTTTCCATCATCTCTGTCTATCTCACTAGTACCATATGAGGAGGGGGTCTATGCTATTCTTGAGCACGTAAATTTCACAGGTCAGTAAAAGTGGCTGGCTATTATAGAGACATTTGCTGCACCCTCTATGAGAGAGAATATGGCTTTTGTTAAGAGGGAAATTCATTTCACTTAAAAATCAGGTCAAATTTTGTGAACTCTATGTCCAAAGAAATTCTGTCCACATAAGATTCTAAAGGGAGTCAAAAATTTTTTTTACAAGGGCTGTAAGCAAAACTTATAAGTAAATGTTTTCAAGCATTTTTTGATGTGCACATTATTCCTGACCCAGGAATGTCCAATATTTGACAATGCCAATGACTGAGAAACTTGAAAATGACATTGCTTTAAGAAGTGTTTAATGATTGCTTTATAGCACCCAAACCCAAGGACTGTGGCTTCTCATAGCAACAGTTTAAAGAGTGATGCACATAACAAGTGGGCCTTGTTGCCTTTGAGAGGCTGTGCAGCATCCCTCAGAGTGAATGTGGAGGTTCGACAAGCTTGGTTAAAAACAATAATAATAATAGCATCATATTTGGGAACAAATACATTTTTTCCCCTAATTTGAATCTCATGTGAAGTGGCTGACCAGGAAGAAATGGCAATCTTGGGAAAATCCAATCTTATTGTAGAGGGAATTTTTCAATCAGAGGGAGACAGGCGCTACCGTGGAGAAACTACTTGCATGCTACCTGAAAAAGATGGAGTCTGAACCCACTTGCTGCTCGACAGGAGGATGCGACAACAGCCTGCTTCCATATAGACCAAGTGTCAGAAATAGGAAGCTACTGCCAAGGTGTGGACGCCGACTCTAAGCAGCCCATGAGGACAGAGTCCGCCTGCCCCAGAGTGCATCCCGCTCTGGCCCTTGAAAGAAGCCGGGCCACATCTCTCTCCTGTGGGCCCGCGGGTGGGTTTGAACCGCCGGTGTTCAGGTAGTGACTGCTCCCTGGATTTCTCAAACAGAGAAAGTGACTCTTAGTGGAATAGGTTACTTTGTCATTGTTGCAATTTGCTAAAGTTTTTTGAGGTCAGTACTTAGAAACTATTAGGATGTTTGACATTTTTCAGTACTGCAGAGTCAACCGGCAGCTCGGAGAACCTCTTTTTCAGAAGATCATGGGATCTTCTTATTGCTTCACGATAATGATCTCTCGCTCCTGTGTCTCGGGTTTGTTTCTCGTGGTGGGAAGCTAGAGAGGGAGAGTCTTTTTAAATGACCACGAAAACTGTTGCAGACTTCATTTTCTCTCTCGAAACTCTATTTCCAACTCTAATCAAACAGGGTGTCTGCGGCAAATGTCACTGGGGTAGATTAGATGTTTCCTGCTTTACCTGGATGTTTACGTCTTCAGGGTAATGGCAGATTAAAAAACAAAAAAAAAAACTTGAAAAGTAATTGACATTAGATAATGTGTCTTTATTAAAGGGAGCTAAAGTTCTTATTCTTTTTTTTTTAATTTTGTTTGTTTTGTTTTTTGGGGGGAGTTCTTAGTCTTTAGCTTCATGTATGGACATTAAATCAAAGGATAGAAAAGTAGTTTAAAACCATAATATTGGATAACATTCATTTTCTCTGTGGGGATCAAAATGTACATTTTCCCACCTTACCTTCAGGTCTTTAAAGGGGTTATTTTGAATTTTCTGTATTGAGTTGGACATTAAATGGAGTTCAGTTAAATTCCTGCAGAAGCTAAAGGTCTTGTCAGAGAGGTGAGAGAGCTCATTATGTTGGAGGTTCAACACTTGCAGCAAGGGGAGTTTCTGGCAAAGTTCTGACTCCACTTTTGAGATGGAGTTAAACCCTCCATCCAAGATTCTAAGTTGGCTATATCTTGTGAAGTTGGCAGGTGGCAATCTTCTGAGCTGATTGTGGGTCAGGTTCAACACAGTGATGTTCGTGGGGAGATCATCGGGCACTTGAGTCAATTTCAAGTGACTGCAGTCAGCTACTTCATATCTGACAGCACATTTGTTGGCGGAGGATTGACAGAGCATCCAAAGGGGCACAAGCCCCACAAAGAAGTGGATTCGATAAGACAAAGTCTGTCTCATGATCTCCCCTCTGAAAGAAACACAAGAAGGAGGCAGTAATAATAAAATACATTTTCAGACTATATTGCTACAAAAATTCTTGCTAAGTATATTTAAAAATAAGATTTGGCCATCCAGCTCAGAAGCAACAAAGCCCATGTGGAAGATGCACACCAGCCTGTGTGACCATGAGATGAGGAAGGGATCATGTGTCAAACATCATAAAAACCGTATCATCATGAAGAAGGGAGAGTACAGGTTGGGGACCCAAAGCCCATCTGCAGGTCATGGGACATCCTTGAACAGAAGGGTCATGGGAAGGAGATGAGCTAGTCAGGGTACAGTGTAGCAATGATGAAACATACAACTTTCCTGTAGTTCTAAAATGCTCCCTCCCCCACCCACATTCACTATCATGATCCCAACTCTACCTTACAAATCCTGCTAGACCAGAGGATGGACACTGGTACAGATAGGAGCTGGAAACATAGGAAATCCAGAACAAATGATTCCTTCAGGACAGTGGTGAGAGTGGCGATACCGGGACAGTAGAGGGAAGGTGGTGTAGAAAGGGGGAACCAATTATAAAGATCTACATATAACCTCTTCCGTGGGATATGGACAATGAGGAAGTAGGTGAAGGGAGGCATCGAACAGTGTAAGATATGGCAAAGTGATAATAATTTATAAATTATCAAGGGATCATGAGAGATGGGGAGCAGGGAGGGAGGGGAAAATGGGGAGCTGATGCCAAGGGCTGAAATAGAAAGCAAATGTTTTGAGAATGATGGTGGCAACAAATGTACAAATGTGTACATACAATGTATGCATGTATTGATTATGATAAGAATTGTATGGACCACCCAATAAAATGCTTAAAAATATAATATGTCAAACCCACTCATCATTTTTGGATTGTAAAAATATGAACTAATTAAAACAATAGAGTAAAAATTAAATAAACAAACACCTTACTCAATCTTCATTTCTACCCTAGTTGTAATCTATGAAGGTAAGCTCTACTGGAAATTTCTGTTTTCAGTTCTCATGGTCAACTCCATAAGCTGAAACAAGATGCTTGCATTCAATACTTAAATTTGACGTTTGGTGGAATGGAAAATCTTAGGCACCAATCATAGAAATGAAAGAAAGTAAGATCTTATCTTATAGAAGTTTTACATTAACAGAGTTTTTAAGGAATTCATATTCCTCAAATTAATTAGTCTAATTTAATGCAAAGCAGGGAGAAAAACATACAAACAAGTCACCTTTGAATAATCTGGATAATATGAACTTGTTTCCCTTATACTAAACGTATGCTTCTTTACATACTTACTTTTCTGCCTACATAGTTTAAAGCTATGACTTCTAAAATTTGTGATTCCCCAATTGTTATTATTGTTGAAAGCAATGTTTACTTCTGTAACATTAAAATAAGCATATGGCTTCCTCATCATATTCTTTGTCACATGAGTAATTTGGATGGCTGCTTCCCACACTTGCTAATGGTCTATGTTTTAACATGAAATCCGTTTCACTGCAAATGTCAGTGTTTTATGGATTTCACTCCCTTCTTACTGGAAACCTTTTTGCTTCCGTCAAATGCTTCCTTGAGTCATCTTTAGTTTTAAAACATGCACTTAGGAGCTGTCTTAACAAACAGAAATTTCTTTGATCATCGTTCGGGAGACTTGACATTTACCAGGGTGCCAGGTTGAGAGTAAGGTTCTTGTCCTCTGGAAGAAGATCATGGTCTCCTAAGCTTCTGCTTTTGGGTGATGGCCACATGCTTAATTGGGGTCTCCCCAATTGTCCATTTAAATTCTTTTATATCTGCCTCAAAAGAGATGGACTCTGATACACTGATCCTGTTTTAATAATTTAACAAAGACAATCCATTCCGAATGCGATGATCACCACAGGCACAAGGGGGTAAGTCTGCAGCACATCTCATGGAGTTGCTCTGAGTTTGATGGGAGTGGGTATGGTTTGGGTTTCGGTGTTTTGTGGGAGAGATAATTTAATCCATTATAGGGGGCTGTCTTTCAAAGTTGCTGCGTATCTGCCTCCCCCCCCCCATCATGTTTTTGGTGTATAATTAATTAAGGATTCAAAATAATAACTTTTCTGGAAAACGTTTTTCTATTGTCTTCTTGTCTCCAGTGTTGCTGAACACAAAAAAATTTGAAGTTCACGTGATTTCTTCCTTTAGAGACCACCCCTTTTTTTCTCTACAAATTTTCAACTTCTTTCCTTGGTTATGCCAAGTTCTACATGTAATTTCAAGCTGGTTATTTCCTTTAAAGCGTTATACTCCATTGTGTCTGAAAGAGTGTATGTCTACCTGACATCTGAAAGTATGTGTTTCCCTTACACTTTTAGAATTTTTTTAAGGCATTCCTGCCCTCAGGTGGTGGGAATAGGAGGCCCAGCCTTTGCTCCTGGGAACCGGAATTGAACCTCCATCCCACTGGACCGCAGTCTCGCACACAACCACTACACCACCGGGGCTCAGCCCAATTGTTGTTTTTTTTTTTTTTCTATTTTCTTTTCTTTTCTCCATCTTTCTCCACCTCCAAAGTTCTATGCTCTTTGTATTCGTTGTCCTGATATAAACTGGAATCAGCGAGCAATGCAAACTGTTAACACACATAAGTTAGAAATCTGAGTCCTTCCAGCACTTGCCTGTCAGTTTGTGGTATTGTGGAGGCTTGTGTATCGCTGTGATGCTGGAAGTCATGTCACTTCTAATACAAATGCCAAAAGCTCTCTTTCAGAGCTTCCAGACTAAGAACAGGTGGTGTAGGAGTCCCACTTCTGAGGAATGAGCCATGGAAAACCTTCTGGACACGATCAAAACATTGTCGGATAGAGGAAATCTCATAAAAAGAGGCAAAACACAGTTGGAGATAATATCAGAAGATGAGCCTTTTAGGTAGGTAGGAAAGAGCTTAGAACGCAACTGAGGAGTCTCTGCCTGGTCAAAGCAGTGGCACCCATAAAGACGTGGACGGAGTAAAGCCCGTGGGAGCTAAGCCGCTGGGTCCTCCAGTTGCTGATTGGGTGCATACTTACTCAATCTGAATGCCGAACAAATGATCAAAGAAGCTAGACTATAAAAAGAAGAAAATGGCATCAGAATCGGGAAAAGACTCATAGGCCTTTGCTGCTGGAAGCCAAAAGGCCTTGAAGGACTGAGTGATGAACATCAAAGTCTACAGCCTTCTGTGTGGACTCTATCTCAGAGCAAAGTCAAGCAAAAGCCGAACTAGACCACGTATCTGGTACTCTAAACAGATGCCAAAAGAATAGCTGACAGAGGGCTGAGCCCCGGTGGCATAGTGGTTGTGCGCGGGACTGCGGCCCACTGGGATGGAGGTTCGATTCCAGCTCCATGGAGCAAAGGCTGGGCCTCCTACTCCCACCACCTGAGGGCAGTGATGCCCCCCCCCCTAAAAAAAAAATAGCCGTCAGTCTGCGCAAGAAAACCACGCTTGTCATCCTGCTTCCATAATAATCTCAGCTTCGGCTTGGCGGGAACTCCCTGATAAAATTATCAAGGGAGTTTCCCTAGCTTCACAGCACTTTTAGATATTTCAAATAATTAAGTCCATACTCCAGAGTTTGGAGATTCATCAACAGTAATTATATTCAAACAGATTTGCTATAAAGTCTGAAATATCATTATTCAAGAGGAATTCCAGATAAATTTTAGAGAATAATATATCTTAAAATCTGATGATTTTATTTACACACTAATCTAATTATTATAAACAATTACCCCTCTGGCTTCTCTACATTAATATTTTCATAATCTGGGTTTCAAACTACTTTTTTTAAGCTACACACGATTTTTCTATCCATAGGAGATGAGAAGTGTCACAACACAGGCTGGTAGGTTGTAGTGGCCTGTCCAGTGCACTGTCGAGGACATGTGAGGGTCTAAATGGCCTCATGTTTGATAGAAGAGGGAAGTAAGTCCTTTCATAGAATAGCAGACAAACTCTTGTGTTACGGATTGAATTGTGTACCCCCAAATATGTCTGGGTGTCTTCGCTCCTACTTCAGTTCATGATCATGTTACTCAGAGTGTGTCTTAGTGGATGGCTCTTCAAGTTGCTAACTCAGGAGCCAGCACTGGGAAACCACCAGCAACTCTGCAGGGAAAAGATAAGGCTTTCCAGCCCTGTAGTAAAGGCAAGGCCTTGGAAAGCCAGCGGTCATCTACTCTGCCCAAGAGAGTCGCTGTGAACCAGGATTCACTGGCTGGCAGTGAGTTGCTTGAGTTAACCCAATCATTTCTGGCTTATAAAGAGCAACATGGGCAGAGAGCACAACTGGAGGAAGTCGGATGCGACCAGAAGGTCACCCAGGAAACGAGGAACCGAAGCTGAAAGAACAAGAAACTTCCCAAGCCATGGAGAAAGAGAGAGGGAGACTGCCAGGCACAGGAGGTGCCCTGCAGGTGAGTGTCCAGCCTCCACAACTCTGGGAAAACAAAATCCTCTTCTTCTAAAGAAGGTTTCGAGTGCCCTTTCTGCAGCATAGCTGCTGTTGCTGCTGTGTGTTATCGTGGGTCTAGAGAACCAAGAAACCCACGAGATGTTGCAGCGCCTCCAAATCTCAAAGGTGCTATTTTCAACCGGAGTAAATTGGGGTTACTCCTATTTCAGGTTATATTTTCTCCAGCTAGCCATAAGGTGTGATAAGACATAGGAAAAAAAAAAAAGGAATGCCTATTTAACATAACAGGCACCTCTAGGATATGCAGTATATTAGAATGACATGTTCACATGTTCTGCTTACTGAGCATCGTGATGGAGTGTGTGGTGGGTGAGACGATGTCTTCAAAAAGTTTTCATCTTTTGTCAGGGCCCAAATGTTCAGCAGCACGAAGAATGTAGAATTGAAAGTGATACACCCTAAAAATCAGGAGCCAGTTCCCCTGGTTCCTCTCTGAAAAGCTCTTTCAGTTTGTTCTGGCTTTTAAGTCTCCTTCTGAGGGCTTCCTACCTTCACGGTCCACCCCACAGGTAGAGTTCCTAGAATGGACTCTGTCCTTGCTCCACCTGACAGTGGACACACGGGCGGAGCCTCCGAGAGGGCAAGCGAATCTACTGACACGGCCTGTCCCTGAAGTACACTTCCCAGATCTAAAGAAAAGCCTCACTTCCTTAGCTGGAAAAGGCCCACGTGCTAGGCAGGATGAATGGAAAAGGAAAGAATACAGATAGCATAAAGTGAAATTTTGGAATTATGAGCACTCATAAAATACTTAAAATCTTCTAAAAAGCTTCCACTGGAAGAAGATCTTGGTATGGGACACCTCATCAACATGAACCCCTAAAAAACAATAGCTTTTCAAAACACAGGGGCAAATTCTTTTGAATAAAAAATTTCATATGCAGCTGAACAACTAGCAGTGGAGGGAAAGTGAATTTGTAGATGCGTAATGAGTCACTCTACCATCTGTCAGCTAATTATAGGGAGAGACTTTTTGTTTTGCTAGACGCTAGAAGCTATGTTGTCAGTATTTTAAATGCCTGCAATGTCATCTAGGGTGGAGGCTTTCAGGAAGAGATCCAGACAAAGGCAGACTAGGAAGAAAGGCCTGGAGATCTACTTCCAAAATTCAACCAATGAAAAGGTACTGATATACTCGCTTATTATAAAACTTAACCATAAAGCTTTTATAGAATATAATTCCATCCTATTCCCAGAAAGTAAGCCTTTTCCATGATTAATTTCTTTTTATTTCACAAATTTCTCACTGTGCTCCTAGTTGTCTCTTTTCTCTGTCTCTTATTTTGGATATTCAAAATTCTGTCTCTCACAAACCTGCTTTCTTTTGATTTCCTCTTTTTATCATCATTTATCAATAGTTAAATATTTATTTATATAAAGTTGAAGTGGCATGCACTTCACATATGCTACAATTTAATCATTCAATCACATTAAGAAGAGATACACAATCATCATCACAATCATTTGTAAAAACCTTCTTTTCTCATACTCATTATTTTCAGTTTCTCATTTCCCCATCACCACCTTCCCTGTCATGCCCCTACGCAACCATTATCAGTTACTGTCTCAATAAATTTACCAATCCTGTATTTCAAATACAGAAAAAATACAAAACACAATCAAGAAGCAAACAACAACAATGACTAGATAAAACAGAGGAAGAAGGTTCAATAAAAAAGAAAGCAGGAAAAAATTGTAAAACTGGAAAAATTTTAACATGGATCAAAAGGGAGATACATGAGACAGTATTACATTTTCACTGAACTGCATCTACCACAATTGATATTGCAATGTTCTATGTTTGATAGCTAGGCTATTCACAATCCTGGACTCTTGTCAGAGAGGATTCAACAGAGGCTCCATGTGGGGACCCCGCAAATGGGATTGGAGCTTCCACTGTCATCCATAGCCCTTGGCAAACCAGGTGTTCACAATTTAACTCTGATACCATTCCCTCCAGATTTGGATTTTCTTGCTTATAATCCTTGAATCACACAGACTGCTGGACTTCTTGCATGTGGATTTAGTAGACACCTTACTTGGTTGGCTACTTGTTTGAAGAAAAGCCTTCAAGATCCCAGATGATATTCTTTCTGACAATCAGGTATCATCTTTTTGTTTTGTCTTGCATTTTTTCTCACCACATTTTGCTACTGCACCTATACCTTCATGCTTTCTTCTTAAACTACCCTACTTCCAAACTGTATTGCATCAATATGTATCAGACTCTTATCTAGCAGCTTAATGTCTTCAAGAGGATACATCAGATAACACGTGTTCAAAGCTAAAGAAAAGATCATATTTCACAAACCTGCTTTTTTTTTTTTTTTTGCATCACTGCCTCAGGTGGTCGTGGGAGCTACCCAGTGCCGCTCCTGAGAGATGCCGTTGGATTTGAACCCCCAAGCCCGCGGGTCACAGTCCCGCACTCATCCACTTACGCCACCAGGTCTCAGACACAAACTTGCTTTTCTTTCTGAATTTCTCGAGTCAATGAATGAAACTCCAATCTACCCAAATGCCTAAGAATCAAATTTGGTATCATTCCTGAATGTCTTCTCTTTTCCTAGTGACTTTTCCTCACTCCCCACCCTGAATCAATTCATAAATCCTTCATCATATTCCTTGCTTTCCATCACCACAGTCATTATCTTCACTCATGCAACCAACATTTTCACTTACACACAATAACATCACATTTGCCCTTACTGTTGGCTCACTGCGACACATTTTTCACATTGTATTTAAACAAACCTTTCAAAATTACAAATATCATCTTATCGTCTCCGATTAAATAATCTTACTGAGTCACAGTTGCCATTAGGGTAACACCCAAACTCCTCAGCTGTGCTTTTAAGACCCTTCGTGACTTGTCCTTTTCCTGCATCAATAGTTCAGCTCTGGCTTAGAGCACTTCCCCTAGAATCGCCCTTCTCTTTGTGTGGAACGGCATGTTCCCTGGCTAACTCTTTTTTTTCTTAGATGCCTCCCCTTCATGTTCTGAAAGCTTGTGCTACCTCATTTGACTTTGATTATTGCAGATAGCCTATGTATTAAGAAGACATGACAATCACAGCACTTATTATTATGTTGTAAATACTCATAGCCATAGAGTTGAATTCCATTCAAAGTGACCTGAGAGAACAGTGTGGAACTGCCCCTGTGAGTTTCCAAGGCTATCAATCTTTAATGTTTGAATGCAGAAATCCTCACTGCCTTTGGCATTTGATGTCATCTTCTCTTCTAAACCTTCTTTAAGCAACTCGGTGACTTTGTCTCTTGAACTGCCTTCTACTTTCTAAGCACATTATCATTGCATCAGTCCCTGTGTCCTTTCTCTCCTACAGGACAGAGAAAAGGAGATAAGCAAGGTCTATGCTCATGGGATATTTTACAAAAGCCCTGAAGGGATGGATGCATGGATTGTGGTAAGAGTTGTATGAGCCCCCAGTGAAATGATCTTTTAAAAAAGCACTGATACATTTTCTAAGGTAGTTGAGCAATTCTTGTTATAACTTCCCTGATAGGGACACGAGGGGCACTCCTGCCCAGTCTGATAAGACAATGGACCCAGGGACTCGTGCGACAAGTAATGAACAAAGTGAGAACTGGCTCAGTAAACACCTTAGCCTTGAAGTCGAGACCCAGTGAGAATCCAGACACAGGACTGGATCAGAAGAAAGGTCTGAAACATGCTGCCCTGTAGCAGCCCAGAAAAAAACAGAAAGAAAAGTGGCCCGTACAGAACAACCAATTACAAAATTGCTTTTCCCTCTGCACAGCCCAAACCCCTTTCCCTTTGAAAGTGCCCTTTAAAAACTAGAAGGATGTCCTCCCCCAAAAAACAAAAGCAGCAACAACAAGAACAACAACAAACCAGAAGGATTCGCCAAGAAAATGCCCCTCTCCACTCTCCTGGGGTGGGTGGCTGTGGGGAGACCTGCTTCACTCCTGGAGGGATGAGCAGGCATCCTTCTCAACACTGGGGCCGGGGGGTGGGGGGACCCCACATTATTTTTCTTTTGAAGTGACTAATAAAACTGTGGCTTAACTTTCTGCTGCTGCAGCTGGTGGTGGTGGTGGTGGTGTGTGTGTGTGTGTGTATGTGTGTGCGTAGTGTATGCGTGTGTGAGTGTGTGTGTAGTGTATGTGTGTATGTGGCTGTGAATGAGTGTGTAGTGTATGTGCATAGTGTATGCATGTGCATGTCTGTGTAGTATAGGTGTCTGTGTGTGTAGTGTGTGTGAGTGTATGTGTAGTGTGTATATGTGTGTGTAGTGTATGTGTGTGAGTGTGGGTAGTGTATGTGTGTATGTGTGTGAATGTGTGTGTAGTGTATATGTGCGTCTGTGTGTGTGGTATGTGTGAGTGTGTGCATAGGGTGTGTGTTGTGTGTGTATGTGTGTGTGTGTGTGTGTGTCTAGCTTGCTAATTCCCCTATGGTTGTTTGCCAGGTTGGCAAACTTCATAATTCGCTAATGTCCTTTTCCCAGTCAGGGCTCTAAAAGGAAAGTTTATTAAAATTACTACATACAATGTTTTATTATAAGTTCTTTTTTCACTACTACTGTTACTCTTAGGTATGGTACAATATTTCACCCTTTTCAATATTATCCCTCTGAGGCCCCCCTCCTCCATCTCTCCAAGTTCCTCCACGATTCTTGTTGCATAATCCTACATGGAGTTCAAATACCAGATAAAAAGCGACAGAAACATGTGAGAAAGCAATATACATTCAGATATTTTCAATGAGAAGTTCCATTCCAATAAGAATATGAAATATGTACCTTCACTTATTCTGAAGATAGCTGGTTTTCAATCATTCCAATCCAAACATCCGTTTTTAAATCAGCGAGTTTATAGCAATCTTGAAAGTGAAACTACAAAGTAAAAAAAAAAAAAAACCTTTTAAGGAGGACAAAGCAAAATATACACACTCTCTGCAAGAGGTGCTTTAACCGATTTCATGAACTGCCTATGTTCTCCTCCCATGTTTCAGTGAAAAGTTCACAGAGGAAGCAACCGAGACTGTGCAAAGGGGGTGGGGGAAGGGGGGTGGGGGTAGTACTTCACCTCTCCATATGGGTGGGGCTAGAACCTTAGGGGTAGGGAATACTAATCAGAAAACCAAACTCACTGCCCTTGTTGTGGATTCAAAAATGACAGCTGCGATGGATAATGTCCTGATAATTTAGAAGAAGCTTTATTCAGTTTGACCCGGGTTGGCTAGAATCTAAAAGCGATTCTTTGATTGCATTCTGAGTCCACATTTCAGTCTGTCTTTATGGCTGAAAAACTCGTGTATTCCCAGTCTAGGGTTCAAGCCAGTCTGCACATAAGCAGAAAGCAAAATTAATGGATTCATTGTAACATCAACAAGAGTAAGCATGCATGCATTGTAGGGTACATTCCTTCTCATAAAAGAAACAATACGAGAATTGATGATAACATCCAGGTTACCATAACAAAATTACATTGCAATATCTTGATTATTGTGGCAAGATTAACCACACCATTCAGATGACAACATCCAAGGGGATAATACTGAATCAGAACAAGCGATATATTGAAGAATAATCTAAACTAATTGTAGTGTCCAGAGCCAGGGAACATGGGAGTACATTCTAAAGTTAATCACCAGCAGAGACTTCCCCTTAAGGGGAGGGAAGATGGGCAGGCCACCCAGCAGTCAGCTATCTAAGAGGGGAGGGAGCAGCGGGCAAGTGGCAGCAGGGGACAAAGAGAGTGTCTTCTGCTCCTCTGCCTCACCCCCGTCAATTCTCATGCCAAGCGACTCTTTTGGACAGGGTAGAACTAACTTCCCCTGTGAGTTTCCAAGACAGTAGCTTTTCTATAGGAAAGCCCCATCTTTCTCCAGAAATACTAACAGCAAGCGAATTTAAATTTTAGCTCCCAATTGATCTGAAGCTGTTGAATTGATCAGGACGGGGTGGGGAGGGGGTGGGGTGGAGTGGGGGAATCCTTAATTAAAACTAGAGGATTTGGGGGATTGGGTTTGGTTTGCTTTCCCACATCTTACTTTTCCCTTTGCAGCCCTGCAACCATAAACTCGACAGAAAGGAACCTTTTTGATGAGAGAAAAGACGCGGTTCTATTCGCCAGAAGCAGTCGGCCCTTGTAAAGTCACGGTGAAACTTCGGAGAGTCCCAACTCTCTCTCTCTCTCTCTCTCTCTCTCCCCCAGTTTCCCCCAGTCAGAACCTGGCAGGGAGCAAGGGGATCCGAGGACAGTTCAGACTCACAGCTTTCAATGAGCTTTGCAGACTCCAGTAAAGTGACCAGACGGCCCGCTTTGGGCGAGGCAGTCTTGATTTTAAACCATTTTTTCCCATGTCCTGCGGAGTTTTTAAAAAGTCCCGATTTTTGGAAAGAATGCACAACAAGCTAGGGAATGGTGGGAGAACGGGAAGGGGATATACCTCCCACCTCCACCCCCAACCCCATCAATAGTGTCCCGCTTTACCAATGTTAAAATCTGGTCACTTTAGAATGTGCTGGCCCCAAGTAGACGTGCATTTTCCCATCGACGATGGACGACATGGAGTCTAACGTGGTAGAAGTGCAGGAAAACGCAGCCTCGGGCAGAAGGTGCAGCGATCCTCAGCTTGCATAGAAAACCACGCTTGTGTCTTCACATCTCCAGGTGTTTGTTTTTCTCACACCTATTTTAAGAAAAGAGGAAAAGGAAACTTAGAAATGTGCGAGCCTTCGCCAAGGGGAGGTTCTTCAGTTGCTGTCTGCTTTTACAAGGAAATAAAACAGACCAGGACAAGCTTCAATCCGTGAAGATGATTCCATCTGCTAGCAACGTGTAAGGCTGTGTGTAAATTCCAGTTTGCCTAAGGAACCTCCCCTTAGGATTGAAGAGATTGTCACAGGGTGCTGAAATATATGCATATGTGTATAATATATTACCTAAAATTAAGCTGTTCTATCCTTCCTACTAATCTGTTCCTCTTGAGTCCTTTCCTCACAGGAAAGGATCCCAAAAAGAACAGTCCCAACCCACAGGTGACCCTGGCATGAGAGAACATTGGTCAAGCAGCCAAAAGTTTCCAGAAAGAACTCACCAGACCAAGTTAGTCACTTTCCAAAAGGAGGACCCCCAACAAATCATTCCCTGGCTAGTAATCACAACCCCATCCAAATGCATATTCATTGCCCATTCCTCAATGTACTTTCTCATGTACGCACATTGTTCTGCCAATCTCCGCCCCCCCCCCCCCCGAATTTGTCTGGTTCATTCTAGTCCAGGCTGGCTCCTTGCTTGATCAATCAAAGAAAAGCTTCCCCTTTTCACTTCTATCTAATTGCTATCTCTGTGCCTCAGCCACACACGCATGAAATCTTGCTTGGTAACACCAGTCATCAGCTTGATTGTAGAGTGGAGAGTAAGACACACGCTTGCCTCATGGCGGTTAAGGAATGTGCCTTAGGGTCACTCTGGGTTCCTGGTTACACCATTCTGGTTTTTCATTTCTCATATCTGTGATATAATAATATTGTAATCAAATACCTAAGGCGTAAAATTCCATATATACCATATATAAGTTTCCTCCATATATACCCATCAGAATGTGCAGTAAAACATGAAACCAGTCAACCAATTCTTTTTTTTCCCCCAGCGCCCCCACCCCTCTCCAACCAATTCTTTCTAACTCATGGCAACCTCATGGTGCTTCATTGGGCTTTCAGTAGGTTTGTAACTCTTCATCCTGAGATGACTTTGAGTGGACCTCAAACTTCTTTTTGGTTAGCAGTTAGCGTATTACCCACTGGCATTGCACATAGGTTCACTCTAGGAAACATGATCAGTATCCAGAATGCTTCCTCTCATGAGCTCTGTGAGGGGAGGATGTGGATACTCTTGGTGTCATAGTTTTCCGGGCACCCTTCTGCTGTAGATTCGATGTTGGTCTCCAACCAAGCAGGATTCTCCTTACATGTTCTTCTTCCACAATGATACTACCTATGCCCATGGGATTAGTTTGGCCATTGGGATATTAGCAAGCATAAAATGAACAGAATCAACTTGCATGTTGAGACTTATCTTCTTGGAAGAACGTCTGGAATACTTTCTGTCAGGATATAGGCAAGAGCTAGAGACCTGACATAGGCATGAGTGGAGGATATAAGAAGAACTAGGCTCTGACCAATGGAGTATCCAGAAAACAGTACCAACTTGGTAGCCATGGGATACCACTGCTGAAAGACACTCTACCAGTCCTCGGTAAGCTGTCTCAGATGATGTCATGAAGAGCAGAGACCAGCTGTCGCTATCAAAAGTCATTGCCATCAAATCAACTCTGACTCATAGTGACCCAATAGGATAGAATAGAACTGCCCCTGTGGATTTTCAAGACTAGAATCCTTGGACCCCACAGGTCTGCTGGTGTTTTTCAACTGCTGACCCTGCAATTAAAAGCCCAATGTGTAACCACTTTGTCATCAGCGGTCCTTATCCCTATCAGATCCTCCCGAAATTCAAGAAGTGGGAGCAAATCAATGATTGGCTTTGTTTTAACTACAAAAATATGGAGAGGTATGTTATTCAATGCTAAATAACATGTCAACAACTTGCCAAATAATCAGATGCTAATTACATGTTAAACAACAGCCTTAATAACATGTTAAAGAATAACATATTAATCACATATAAATAATGACATGTTAAATAAAAATGTTAAATAAAACATGCTTTTTCCGTATTTTTGACAACCAACTCTTATGCCTTCTAACTTTCTTCATATGGTAGATTTTCCATAATATTGGTTGAACTAATAAAGAATAGTGTTCAACAAACAATTTTGTTTTGTTTTGTTTTGGGGCATCACTGCCCTCTGGTGATCGTGGGAGCTACCCAGCCTTGCTCCTGGAGAGCTACTGCTGGATTTGAACTGCCAAGCCAGTGGGCCACAGTCCCACACTCAACCACTACACCATCAGGGCTCAGCCTCAACAAACAATTTTTTTTTTTGAGGGGGGGGGGCATCACTGCTCTCTGGTTGTGGGAGTAGGAGGCCCAGCACCACTGCTGGAATTGAACCTCTGTCCCAGTGGGCCGCAGTCCCGCACACAAACATTACGCCACCGGGGCTCAGCCCAACAAACAATTTTTATCCACAGTCTCATAATACAATAATCAGTTTAGGTTTAATTCCAGTTAACACCTAGATTCCTCCATAATTAGTCTGTAAGTTTTGCTAATTTAAATATATAATGCAGGTTTGTTTCTTTTCAGTATATGAAAATAAGTCAAACGATATATCCTACTAGGGATCTAATATGAACACACATGGATTTACTTCAAACAAAAAAGTAGGGCTGAGCCCCGGTGGTGTAGTGGTTGCGCGCGGGACTGCGGTCCACTGGGACGGAGGTTCAATTCCAGCAGTAGGTCTGGGCCTCCTACTCCCACCACCGGAGAGCAGTGATGCCCCCCCCCCCCCCCCCCCCCCAAAAAAAAAAAAGTAGAAAGCTTCATCTTTTTCTGATGGAGCAGCTAGTGGTTTTCAACTGCTTTACTTGTAGTTAGCAGCCAAACTCATAACCCACACTACCAAGTACATTTTAATTAAAAAAAAATTTTTAATTACTGCCCTCTGGTGGTCGTGGGAGCCACCCAGCACTGCTCCTGAGAGCTGCCGCTGGATTTGAACCACCAAGCCCGTGGGCCACAGTCCTGCACTCAGCCACTTACACCACTGGGGTCCAGCCCTCAAGTACATTTTTAAAAGGTGTTGTCATGAAACCAACTGGGTCAGTAAATTCAAGGCAGAGAGAGTGCAGTCCAGAAGGTTATGAAGGTTGTTTGAGGGCATTCCCCAGTCTGTTTATAATCCTTTCATGAACTCTTATTTTTCAGGAGGTGCAGTCATCTATGTGTCTTCTCCTGTGTGTGCGTGTGTGTGTTGTGATGTTGCATCATGTGTTTATGCTCTATCTGATGACATTTATATTTTGTCCCTGGATTTCTCGGTTGCTGCTTCCTTGATTACTGATCCAAGGAATTCAAAATCCTTGACAACTTCAACCTTTTATCTGTTATCATGCTACTATTCCTTGGCCTCATTTGGAGGAGCTTTGTTTTCTTTACAATGAGTTTGAATCCATCTTGAAGCTGTCTTTGCTGGAGTCAGTAAGAGTATCAAGCTTTCTGGGCTTTTAGCAAGTAAAACTGTGTCACCTACATACACAGCTTGTTAATTCGTCTTCTATAATCATGATATCATCTTTTTCATGTAGCCCAGCTTCTTGAATTATTTGCTCACTGTTCACATTAAATAAGTATGGTGAAAGGATACAAACACAGAGACGTTTTTTTCTTAATTTTTTTTGGGTGGGCATCACTGCCTCTGGTGGTCGTGGGCACTACCCAGTGCTGTTCCTGAGAGCCGCCGCTGGATTTGAACTGCCAAGCCTGCGGGCTGCAATTCCACACTCAACCACTTCCGCCACCGGGGCTCAGCCATTTTTTTCTTAATTTAAAGCCATTCCCTATCCCCTTATTCTGTTGAAACTCTGCTTCTTGCTCTATGGATAGGTCTACCTAAGCACAATTACGTTTTCTGAAAATTTCAGTAGACACATTTTTATCCACAGTTTGTTATGAGCCACACAGTCAAATGCCTTTGTAGTAGCACACATAAGTCTCTTCCTGATATTCTCTGCTTTCACCTTTGAACTCTGCTCTCAATTTGTGGGAATTTTTAATGTTATTGTTTGATCAGTTCTCTATTCTTCTGTAACTCCCTTCTTTAAAATGTGCCCCAATATGAATCACTCCTGGTTGGTCAGCCAAGCAAATTTCTTCCAAATTTCCTGCAATTAGAGATAGAACATCATTTGTTGAAAATCTCAGTCGGTATTAAATTGATTCCTGGGTGTTTATTTTTTATGCATTCATTTTTTGCCAGTGCCTTCAATGAATCTTCGACATCCTTTTCCGGATTTAAAGAAGGCTTGTTAACAACTTGGAATATGGAACTGACACACTTGGTTTGCTGAAAAGAAGGAGGATTTAAAGTATTTTCTTCAAACATAATATCTTCTTTCATGACAGATTGTCACTCACTTTAAAGACAACAAAAATCCTCTAAACTAGACTGACAGACAACATGATGATAAATGGAGAAATGACTGAAGTTGTTAAAGATTTCATCATGCTTGGATCCACAGTTAATGTTCATGGAATCAACAATCATGCAATTAGACAAGCCAATGTTTTGAAAAATCTGATGCAGGGGCTGAGCCCCGGTGGCATAGTGGTTGTGCGCGGGACTGCAGCCCACTGGGTTGGAGGTTCAATTCCAGCTCCCAGGAGCAAAGGCTGGGCCTCCTACTCCCACCACCTAAGGGCAGTGATGCCTAAAAACAAAACAAAACAAAAAAAACCCCCTGATGCATAAAGCTTTTTTGGCGGGAGGCCATCGCTGCCCTCTGGTGGGAGTGGGAGGCCCAGCCTTACTCCTGGAGAGCTGCTGCTGGATTTGAACTGCCACGCCAGTGGGCCGCAGTCCTGCACTCAACCACTATGCCACCGTGACTCAGCCTGCATAAACCTATTTTTCAGTCTAAAGAATCACTTTGAGGATGAAAATCAAAAGCAAACTCCCTGCTATGGAGTGAATTCCAATTTACAGCTATTCTATAACACAGAGTAGAATCCCCCCTATGAGTTTCCAAGGGCTGTAATTGTTTTTTTAGGGGGGGCATCACTGCTCTCCGGTGGTGGGAGTAGGAGGCCCAGCCCCACTGCTGGAATTGAACCTCCAACCCAGTGGGCCGCAGTCCCGCGCACAACCACTACGCCACCGGGGCTCAGCCCAGGCTGTAATTTTTTATGGGAGTAGAAAGTCTCCATTTTCCTCTGTGGATGGCTGGTGGTTTTGATCAGCTCACTATACCACCAGCGCTCCTCTATAAAATGAAGGTGTGCCTTTTCCAAGCCATGATATTTTCAATTGTTTTCCGTGCCTGTGAAAGCTGGGCAATGAATAAGGAAGACTGCCCGGGGATTAATGTATTGCATCATGTGTTGGTGAAAACCATTGACAATATCAAGGATTGCCAAAAGAACAAACAAATCTCTCTTAACTGAGCATAGTTAGAATGTTCCTAAGAAGCATGGATAGCAAGACTCCACCTTGCATACTTTGGACATCTTATTAGGAGAGACCAGTGCCTGAAACAGACATCATGTTTGGTAACACAGGGGGTCAAAGAAAAGAGAATACCTGCAGTGAACTCAGTTGGCATAATAATCACAACAATAGGCTTAAACATAACAATACATTTCTAGAATGTGCAAGACCAGGCAGAATTTGGATCTGCTGTGTCTAGAGTTGCAGTGCGTCAGAACTGACCCAATGGCACAATAAACAGCAACAGCAAAGTATGGGTGAACGGAAGACCAACTGAGGAGTCCACGAGTTAAGCCACCGATGTCAAGACTGAACCAGTAAGTCTGTTATCAACTCAAATGGAAGAAAGGAAAGGTCAAAGACTTACACAGTGACTCTATTGTTGTCAGGTTATGCTGATTAGTAGTGACAGTCAATGATCTGGCAAAGTGAGGTCCATTTGATCCTCCAGATTCATGAAAAAACACTCCAGATTCAATAGGGATGGTTTATTTCTTCTAAGTACACTTGTGTTTTGCATAAGATGAGGTCTTATCATGGGATATTTTTGTAATAAAAATATGAGAACCTGTCGGTATAAAGTGAGAAGTGAAAGTGAAAAGAATATGGGAAGGGAGAATCAGATTTTCCAACTGAAGTTCAGAAAACTTCACTATTGTTTATAACCTGCCGAGAATACTAGTCTTATTCTTTATCAAAGAATAGGACTATGTAAGAGTTGATTTACAAAAAACACAACTTTAAATGTCCTATTTATGCCACTTAGTTAATTTTCTACTGGGTTTTCATGTTTTTCATTATTCATATGTAAGTTTATGTTTATTGGCATAGTATAGAAATGAGCTTTTAGCCATATGTTTATCATAACTTACTAGGCTTACTGTTTACCCTTTTGTTTTAAAAAGTCACCTTTTTTTAATGGGTATCACTGCCCTCTGGTGGTCGTGGGAGCTACCCAGCACTGGTCCTGAGAGCCGCTGCTGGATTTGAATTGCTAAGCCTGCGAGCTGCAGTCCCGCACTCAACCACTTACGCCACCAGGGCTAAGCCCCCAAAATTTTTAACAGTACAAATACCTATCAAAGTAGCTGCTACAGTTTGGTAGAAATACCCAGATCATACTGATCATAACAGAATTGAAATCAACTGTGAAAGTACTACTGTGTAGCCTCAGAATATCCTTGATACTCACATAAACTTGGAAATTTATTTGCCCACCTAAGAACTCATTTTGTATTAATAACATGCTATGACTTTTCTTCTAGGATTGATTCAATGGCTATAACAATCAGCTCAAACAGTAAAGTTTAACAAGATAACTAGGGCTTTTTTGGTCTGTTATACATAAAAGGTGGTTATGAGTTGGGACTGACTTGATACGATAGCCCCCCCAAACAAAATTCCAGTATATGAATTATGACAAAATTATCATGTTCTGATAATAAAAGCAGATCTTAAATGCTTCTTCCCCCCTCCCTCCCACTATCATGATCCCAATTCTGCCTTACAAATCTGGCTAGATGAGGGGATGTACACTGGAGCCAGAAACATGGGGAATTCAGGACAGATGATCCCTTCAGGACTAGTGGTGAGAGTGGTGATACCGGGAGGATGGAGGGAAGGTGAAGTAGAAAGGGGGAACCAATTGCAGGGATCTACATACAGCTTCCTCCCTGAGGTACAGACAACAGGGAAGTGGGTGAAGGGACACATTGGACAGTGCATGATATGACAAAATAATGATAATTTGTAAATTATCAAGGGTTCATGAGGGAGGCGGGGTGGGGAGGGAGAGGAGATATGAGGAACTGATAGCAAGGACCTAAATAGAAGGAGAATGCTTTGAGAATGATGATGGTAATAGATATACAAATGTGTTCTGCACACAATGGATGTATGTATTGATTGTGTTAAGAGTTTTATGAACTCCCAATAAAATGACTTTTACAAAAGCAGATTTTTTCCCATGTATGAGTTCTAATATATACCTCCTAATTAATGAGAAAAAGTCAGATGAAGGTATAGTTGAAATACCATGAACTTTGGAATGAAACAATCTAAATGCAAATCCTGACTCTGCCATTCTCTACCTTTGGTAAATTATTTTGTGTCTGAGTATGACTTTCCTCTTCTTCCAGCCATTTGAGATAAGAAGTACTGTTGTCAGTCGGGATAATGTCAACTAGAGGATGACATACCGAATGTTTCCAGTATATTGTAGTTATTGCTGTTAGTAAATAATTATTCAATTAAGTAAT
>PVJH01021974.1:0-37532 GCA_004026705.1 Nesogale talazaci | reverse complement strand
ACTTAGCGTTATCTTGTTTTATGGTTTATTCTAAATTGAGCATTAAGAGAATGCAGTTTTATAATTATAACTCTGCGCTATCCTTATCTATGAATGTTTGTCTTTATGAATGTTTTTGTCTTTATGAATGTTTTTCTCCCTCCCTCAAATGATTTTTTGCTTCTTTTTCTGAGTGAGCCAGTATACTGCTTCTTGTTTGTCAAAACTCTTATGACTTTGAATTGATACAATTTCATGTTGTGTGTGAGAGGGAAATCCCATCAATACATACAATGTAATCAGAAACACCCAAAATTGTATGCTCAGTCATTTATAGACATACATAAGATGAATTAATACATGCCAAACTGTAACTATCAAATCATTTTGAATGTCTTGTACTCTTTACTTTTTGCTATTTTCTTTTCAATTTTCTATAATGCACAAAAAAGATTGAAGAGGAGACCAAACGTAATATTTAATACTTCCATAGAGTTCCCCTTGCCTGTAGAATAAAGTTATCTTGCTGGTCAAAAAAAAAAAAAAACAACAACCAGATTGCTGTACACAATTGAGAAATTTGGTAAAGTGACAGACTACAATATTCACACAGAGAAATGAATTGAATTTCTTTATACCAATGTAGAGAGCCCCAAAAGACATTAAAAATGCCATTTACAATAGCCAATCACAGGTGAAATACTTAAGAATAAATAGAACAACAGAAAAAGAGATCTATACAAAGATATCTACTACTCTTATGAAAAGAAAAAGCAAAAGAGACCACTCAAGTGAAAGACTATACCATGGTCATGGATAGAGTCAATATAGTGAAAATATCAATACTACCCAAAGCAATCTATATATACAAAATTCCACTAAAATCCAAATTCCAACAACATTCTTAAAAGAAATGGAAAAAGTAATAGCCAATTTCATATGGAGAGGGCAAAAAATCAAGACAAGTACAGAACCCTTTGTTTTTTAAAGAATGAACAATTGAGCATACTAAATATATACTCGCCCAACAAGGGTCCCTCAAAATCTGTAAATCAAATGCTCCCAAAGATGAAAAAATAAATCACACATTCAACATTTATGGTAGGTGACTTTAGTACACCACTCTCTGAAAAAAAATTCAATAAGGAGGCTACAGATTTAAAGAACACAATTGGATGAATCCACCTGATAAATATTTTCATAGATTTCCACCTAGATTAAAAAAATCTCATTCTTTTAAAAACAATATGGCACATAATCAAAGATAGGACACATGCTGGCACACAAGTTGAACTTGAATAAATTCAAGTACATAGAAATTATACGGATGATGTATCTATCAGTTCACTGCTTTATAAGACTGGAAATCAACAGAATGATGGTGAGAGGAAGAAAGGACAAATGATTGGAGGATGAATAATTCTCTATTGCAAAAGGAGTGTGCATTGACCCAGATCTGAGATGAAATCAGGAATTTTCTTGAAACCAATAAGTATGAAAACACGACATACCAAAATCTTTGGGATACAGCAAATGCATTTATCAGAGGAAGACTGTTAGCAATAAGTGTACACATGATAAAAGAAGAGAGACTTGTGATTGATATGCTGACTCAACACTCACTCCAATTACAAGAGTCCACAGAACAATCCCACTAATAAAAAAAGAGAGAAATAATAAAAATCAGAACTGAGATATAGGAGAGGGAAAATAACAAAATTATGGAAAAAATAAATGCAGCTAGGTCCTTTGAAAGGATTAACAGAATTGATAGATCACTGAGAAACCTAACCAAAGAAAGGAAGGAACAAATGTCAATTGCAAGGATGAGGGATGAAAGAGGGGACATTACAACAGACCCCAATGAAATCAAAAGGATAATTACACAGTACTATGAAGACCTGTACTCTAAGGAATTCTCCAACTTGGAACACATGGACAAATACTTTGAAATGCATTCCCTCCCTAGACTATCCCAGATAGGTGTCAAGAACCTCAACAGATCAAGGTTTTTAAGGGATTTCCAACAAAAGAGTCCCCCTGGCCAGATGGCTTCACAGGATAATTTCACCAGGCATTCAGGGAAGAACTGACAAAAATCCTACACAAACTCTTCCAGAACATAGAAAAAGATGGCAAAATACCAAACTCTTTTTATGAAGCTAGTATAACTCTGATACCTAAGGCAGACAAGGATCCCACAAGAATTGATAGCTACAGACCAATATTCCTAATGAACATTGAAAAAAAATCTTTAAAAAATACTGGCCAATAGAATACAAAAGCACATAGGAAAATTCACCATGATCAAGTGTGACTCACACCAAGGATTGTTCAACAAAGCAAAGACCATTAGCGTTATTCGCCACATTGGCAGGAAATGTTATAAGGACCACATGATAATACCAACAGATATAGAAAAAGCATTTGATAGCATCCAACACCTATTCCTGTTTAAGACACTCAAGAAGATCAGACTAAAAGAAAAATTCCTCTATGTTATACAAGCTATATATGATAAAAAAACAGCCAAAGTAGTAGTTAATGGAGTAAAAGACAAAAACAATTCCCCTGAAAAAGGGGACAAGACAACGATGCCCCTTGTTACCACTACTATTTAACATTTTACTGGAGGTCTTTCCTAACAACATGAGACAACATATGTCAAAGGTTTTCATCTGGGCAAGGAATAGGTGAAATTAAAATTATTTGCAGACTATGTGATTCTATACATTGAAAGTTCCCTACACTCCCCAAGTGGAGTGTTGGAAACAGTATAGGAATATGACAGAGTGGCTGGATACAAGACAAACAAGCAGAAATCTATGCACATCACAAAAGAGGCACTTAAAAAGGTAGTTCCCTTTACAATAGCAAAGAACAAGTTAGAATATCTAGGGATGAGCCTAAGCAAAAAATATGAAAGATTTGTATGAGAAAAAATATAGAACACTATCAAGAAACCAAGAATGACCTCAACAAATGGAAGAATATTCATGTTTATGGATTGGAAGGCTCGGGATAGTAAAGATGCCTGTTCTGCCCATGGCTATCCTGACAGGAATACCACCATCCTTCTTCAAGAATGAGGAAAATTGATTACCAACTTCATATGGAGAAGAAGAAGCCCAAAATTAGCAGAGAAGACCTCAAGTATAAGGACAAAGTGGGAGGGCTTGCTCTACCACCCTTTAGCATGTATCCTATTGCCATAGTAGTCAAAGCAGTGTGATATTGGTATAGCAACTGATATTCAGAGCAATGGAAAAGAGCTGAAGACCCAGAATTAAAAACATCAGCACACAGTCAACTGATTTTTATAAGGGCCCCCCAAACATCAAATGAGAAGCAGATGCCCTCTTCAATAAATGGTACTGGAAAAAATGGACATCTACCTTCAGAAATATGAAGCAATACACTTACCTCATTCCACGAAGAAGAATGGACTAAAGGTGACTCACAGAACATGAGGTAAAACCCCATTAATGCCCCCACTAAGGCCATTAATGAGGGAACTGGGACAAAGCTTAAAACCTTGGCACAGGAAATACATAGACTATCAGAAATAGGAAAGGATACAGATACAGAGGAGTCACAAGTTGACAAATGGAATATACTGAAGATAGATCACCTGTGTATATAGAAATAATTCACCATGAGTAACAAGAGAGCTCACCAACTGGGAAGAGATCTTTAGCAATAACACATCAGACAAAGACTTTATTACTAAAATCTATAATACTTTGCAAGTTTACAATATGAGAAAAATTATCTGCCCACTGAGGCGGTGACCAAAGAACCTGAACAGAACTTTCACAGGGACAGAAATCTGAATGACCAATAAACATATGAGAAAATGTTCACAATCATTACCCATAAGAGAAATGTAAATTGAAACAACTATGAGGTACTATCTAACACACTGAAAGATACCCCAATTCTAAAAATCAGAAAGCAACACGTGTTGGAGGGGTTGGGGTGAGAGAAGAACTCTCATCCACTGCTGCTGGACCTAGAGATATGTACAGCCACTTTGGAAATCAATATGGTGATTTCTAAAGCAAATGGAAATTGAGCTAGCTTGTGAACCAGCAACCTCCCTGCTTGGCATAACTCAGAAGAGGCAAGAAACCAACCACGGTCGGATATCTGTGCTCCAATGTTCATCACAACACAGTTCACAATTGCAAGCAGTTGGAAACAGCCGAAATTTCCATCAATAGATTGATTAGTAAAATGTGGTATATACATACAAAGGAGTACTGCACATTGCTAAAAAGCAGTGATGAATGCATGAAGCATACCATTACTTGCAAAGAACTGGAGGAAATTATGCTAAGTGAAGTAAGTCAAGCACAAACTGACAAGTATATGAGTCTGCTGAGGTAAGCTTAAAAATGCAAAAGGCTTATAGGGAAAAAAAAACTACAGTATAAAAACATTCCTGGGGTGAGGTCCAGGTAATATGGTAGGGGCCAGACCAAATCCAGAGCTATATATGGTAGCTAACTATAAAGGAGGGGGAAAAGAAAATAGGAAATGTGCAGCAGAGGAACAGGGCCCTAACCCACTCAAGGAGAGTTTTAGTTTTGTATCTCCACAGGGAAAGAGGGATCAGGCTTCTACCCGGTGCTAAGGGATGTGAATGTAATGTGTCAGCATGGAGTGGGGAGCAAGGGAGAGGTCTGAGGGCTCATCCACAATCCCTCTTACATGGGCACCAAAATATTTGCAAATTTATCAGGTATTGACATATCCAAAACAACTATATTGATGTGAATGATGGGGTTTGGAGTGGAGACCTAAAATCATCTTTAAACAATTGGATGTGGCCCACAGAAGGGTGATTAGGAAGGGATGTTTCAAACAAGGTGCAGTGTAGTATTGATGACAGACACATCAATTCTCAGGTTACTGTAGGCTTCCTCCCCACCACTTCCACTCCCCAGTTCTACCTAACAAATCTGGCTATACCAGAGAACACACATCAGTACATAAGAGTTCTCGATACATGGAACTCAGGACAGATAAATCCCTCAGGAACAGTAGTGGGAGTAGGGATATCATGAGGGCAGGGGGATGGTTAGGGAAGGGGAAGAGGGAGAAAAGTGGAATCCATCAAAAAGTTGGATATATAGCTGCACCCTGAAGGGGACAAATGACAGAACTGTGGGTGAAGGGAGACAACATGCAGTGCAAGATACGAAATAATAATAGAAATATATTATTGATCAAGGATTCATGGAAGTGGGAGGAAGGAAAGAGGAAGAACGGAAAAAAGGGAAGCTTATACCAAGGGCTCAAGTTGAAAATGTTCTGCAAATGATGATGGCAACAAATGTACCAATATGCTTGATACGATTGATGCATGGAATGTTATAAGAGCTGTAAGAGCCCCAAGTAAAATGAATTTTTATCTGCAAATGAATATGAAAGATAATCCACAGGTTCTTTATGTCTCATTTATTACAACTGCAACTACTATAAAACTAAAGATAAATTTATGGCAGATGTATAACAAATAGACATCTTTGTGGACAGTTTGTACAGTGAGTCCCTTCTGAATTCACTCTTTCATAGAAAACGTTAGGGTCATTGAAAGCAGTAATTCAATCTGCCTTAGTAGGGCTTCTATAAAGAAATGCCACAAGTGGGTGGGTTTAATATGAAACTAGAAATTTAAATTCAGAGTGATGGTTTTAGAAAAAAACTTTCTCTTCTCTTTTACTGTACGTAAGCCTGACCTTCCTTGGATATGTCAGTGTCTTGGCATTGATCTTCACTTGTACTTTGAAGTTTCTCGCTACAGGTTCAAAAAACAGGCTGCACTCTTGATGCTTCTTTTTTTGATGATTGTAGGTCCCTCTGACTTCTCTTTACTTCTCTATCAGTTTATCTTTTGTTAAACAAACATGTGTTCAGTCCACATGCTAAAGAAACCGTCCTTATACTGAATTAGGGCTATGACCATATTAAAGGTGTTGTATCCACTTTCAATCTCTTATTTATCAAACGAGATCACATTATAGATATAATTGCATAATTACTAAGCCACTGAAAATCCTAGCCCAGCCACATTGGCAAATAATTGTACATGTGTGTGTGTGGGGGGGGAGCAGGCACAATTCAATACACAGCATGATCTAATTCACTACTTACCTCATTGTCATGAAGCATCCTGTAAGATATACTTCATAACAATTAAGCATCTTTTATGACAGAGCAAAACTGCTTCTTAGGGCTCCTAAGACATGAGAGATGGGAGGATAGGGAAAGGAGGGAGTGCTGACCAGTCCAGGGATAAGGGAACAACAAGTGATTCAAAATCAGTGACAAGGTGGGTGTGAGAGGCCTGATATGGATTGATCAAGAGCAATGTAACAGAAAATACTGAAACCCAAATGGAGACTGAGCATGATAATGGGACAAAAGGAGAGTAAAAGGAAATAGAGAAAAGAACTGGGGGGTAAAGGACATTTATAAAGGTCTAAATACAGGCATATACATAGGTGCATATATTTATATATGACGATGGAGAAAAAGATCAACATGCACATACTTATAGGATCAGTATTAGGAAAACAGATGGGTACTGGACCTCCAGTCAAGTACTTCCTCAGTGCAAGAGCATTTTGCTCTATTAAATTGGCATTCCTGCTCACCTTTCTGACATGATCACTGAAGACAAATGAGTGCATAAACAAAGGTGGTGATGAAAGCTGATGGTGCCTAGCTATCAAAAGATGTAGTGTCTGGGGTCTTAAAGTCTTGAAAGTAAACAAGCGGCCATCTAGCTCAGAAGCACCAAAGGCCACACCAGCCTGTGTGACCACGAGGTGTTGAAGGGATCCAGTATCAGGTATCAAAGAACTAAAAATTATATCATTATAAGTGAGGGGGAGAACAGGTTGGGGACCCAAAGCCCATCAATAGATCAAGCTACATCCCCTTACAGAGGGGTTGCAGGAGGAGATGATCCAGTCAAGGTACAGTGTAGTAACAATGAAAGATGCAACTTTCCTTTAGTTCGCAAATGTTTTTTCCCACTCACTATCATGATGCCAATTCTATCTGACAAGTCCAGCTAGACCAGGGGATGCATCCTGGAGCCGGAATCATGGGAAATTCAGGATAAATGATCCCTTCAGCACCAGTGGTGAGATTGGTGACACCAGGAGGTTGACGGGATGGTGGAATAGAAAGGGGGAACCAATTTCAGGGATCTACATATAACCTCCTCTCTGGGGTACGGACAACAGGGAAGTGAGTGAAGGGACACATCATACAATGTCCGATATGAAAGAGTAATAACAATTTGTAAACTATTAAGAGTTAATGGGTGAGGGGGAGGGAGGGGAACTATGGGGAGTTGGTACTGAGGGCCTAAGTGGAGGAAGGATGTTTTGAGAGTGTTGATGGTAACAAGGGTGCAAATGTGCTCTCCATACAATTGACAGATTGTATTTTGTTAGAAGTTGTATGAGCTCCCCCAAAATGAATGATATATTAAAAATAAAGATACGAAGATCAGACCTCCATTCCCCCAAACAAGACATACTTCATAACAATGGGCAGAGCAGAGCTGCCTCTGAGGGTTTGTAAGACTGTAGATCTTTACTCAAGCCGACAGCCTCATCTTTCTCCAGAGTCCTGCAAACCCTAAGGAGCACTGTTCTCCTGCAAAATTTCTGGTCAGCTTGAGCTGTTGATCTTTAAGTTCAGCTGAGAACGTTAACTGGTGAGCCAGCAAGCCTCCACTGACAGCGACTTTCTCTCTTTTACCTTCATTGAGTGTAATCAGGACAGAAGAAACTTGCTCCTGTAGGCTTCTGAGACATAAAATCTTTATGGGAACAGACAGTCTCAGTTTTTTCTCCTGAGGAACAGCTAGTGGATCTGGTGGTTAGCAGCTTAGTGCATAGCCCGCGATGGCAACAAATCTCCCTTGTGACTCCCTCTCACTGTCATTGAGTTAATTCTGACTCATAGTGATCCACTGTCGGTTTCCAAGACTGCAACTGTTTACTTGAGTAGAAAGCTCAGGCTTTCTCCTCGTGGATCTGTGAGTAGATGGAAATTGACGGTTCCTTCTAGATGCAGTAGAATTGAAACTTGTCTGCTTTAATTATCAAATTATTTATATTGAGGGCTGAGCTCCAGTGGCGTAAGTGGTTGAGTGCCGGGCTGCAGCCCGCGGGCTTGGCGGTTCAAATCCAGAGGCGGCTCTCAGGAGCATCACTGCATAGCTCCCACGAACACTAGAAGCAGTGAGGCCAAAAAAAACCCCAAATAATTTATATTGAATGCTACCTTTATATCAGATATTATAGTTACAGACATTTTAAAAATCATCTTCAGACTGCAGATTTCATAATCAAGTAGGAAACCAGCCTTAGGATAACATAAATCCCAATAGAGACATGTTTAGAATTCTGTAGGAAATCCAGCCATGGAGGACTGTGTTGGGGGATTGCAGAAATCTTCACAGAAATAATAAAAAGATATTTGAAAATTTAGTACAAAATCCAGAAGGTTGGGGAAAATAAAATGTATATACTTTGCAACAATAGATATCATAGAGATATGAAAGTATCCTGAAACAAATGACATTTACTGCAGCAATTTAACCAGAAGGAATAAGACATAATCACGGTTTCCATGGAGCCAAAGAACCCCACGTGAAATGGAGAACTGCAATAGGAATCAAATATTAGAAAACTGTCTATTCTAGGCTAAATAATTTGGGTTTGTAATCTTTAAAGACTGGAGGTTATACCAGGGCTTTAGAAAATACTGAATTCTGCCAGAAACTCTTTGGTGGGTATAATATTCACTGATCCCCCTATGTTACATGAGAGCTGCTATTCAACTTAAACATAGTTTTCAGTCAGTTAGGGACGAATCAAAGTAGGTACATTAATTTCCATGGGCATTGTCTTCAGTCTTTGTTTAAAATTCCTTGTATTCCTATGACCTCAAAATCAGGACATAAAGAAGTTTAAGTTCTTCCAATATTTCTAAGATAATACAAAAAATACACAAAAATCAGTCCATCCTCAGGGAGGTATTGCTTTCCAGTTTGCTTACCATTCTTTTGTCTTTCTCTGTTTCACTTCTGGTTCAAGACTGAATGAAGTCTTAGTCTTTCTGTAGCTTACAGGCCAATAAGAAAAGACACCTGTCAGTTTGCCAACAAGGAAGCATCATGCCCTCTCCAACTCTGGTAAATCTCTTACTGAGAAGTAGACTGAAGTTTCACTCCTTCAGAGAATTCTCAAATCTGTTCAGAAAATAAATAACACTGCTAAAATTTATGGGGAAAGCTCCTTTTGTTTTAATTTAATTTTGCATGATCTTTTGGAAGTTTGTACTCCTTGAACAGTCTTAAGGAAATGCCTGTACTATTTACTTTGAAGCGATATATTTCAGTCTTTCTTCATGTTCAAAAGAAACACGTGCTGGGTTTTGCTGCTGTTGGGGCTCCTGTGCATATATTTATTTGACTGCTGTGTAGGAGTGGGAGGGAGAAATTAGAAAAGAGGTATCTTCTATAATTTAAGGGTTGTCCTTATCTTGTTTCAGTTTGTGTCTCATTATTCCCACCCATTTCCTACTTTCTCACAATACTTACAAGGTTGACTGTAGCTTTCTAGTTGCTAAACTCGGGGTTTGGAGGAGAAGGATTAACGCTTTATATCTGGTCATATGCTGTCTTTCCACAATTTTGATGTTAGATTTCTTAATCACTTGAATAATGACCACTATAAAGACTTTAGAACAGTTGATTACTACACAGTTCAAACTCTTATGCCCTTAAATAATATAATTTTTAAAAGATACTCTAATTAATTAAAGTCCAGTGTTTTAAGAAAAGGGATGTATAATTTGCTCCTTTCATTGTTATAGCTCTCCTGAAAACATATAAAGAAATTTCAAGACTTTGCAGAAGTCTGGCTTACGTCTAAAAATTTCAGAAACTGAAATTTTCATTGTGTGTCTTAGTTTCCTAGTGTGACCGTATGGTACTATCACAACTGAGTTGCTTTGAAGAGCATATATTTATTTTTATGCTTCCAAGTAAAGGAGCATAGAAGTCCAATTCAGGACACTGATTCAAGAGAAGTGTTCTTTCTCTTTCAACTCTGGGGGAATACCCTTGTATTTTTCATTTCTGTATCTCTGGTACTTCGCAGTTTCTTGGCCATCTTCATGTGACATCTATATTTCACAGTTTGTGGGCACATGTCTGTGGTACTCTTTTTATCATTCATAAGTGAATAGGTTTAGTGAATATTTTCACTGATTTGGCTTCATATATATATATATATATATATATATATATATATATATATATATGGAAAATACACCCTTTGTGTAAGTTAGAAAGGAATTCATTTACAAGTGTAAATGATCAGGATTCCAACACATATATTTGGCGAGTACACTTCAATATATAACCCATTTTCATTTGGACCTTGATATTCATACCCTTCCTAAATGTAAAAATAGTTATGATATAACACCTGAAATGTCTTAATCTATTACAACATTGATTCTAACTTCAAATTCTCATTTTCTAAATCAAAGGTGGTAAAACCTCTGGGTTCGTTTCATACTGAGACAAAATTCCTTTCTTCTAGGGTTGATCTGAAATGCTAGAATAAAAAATGCTTCTTCTTTAAGAGTGTAAGGGTGAAGCAGTATAAGGTAGACAGAGTGGGAAATGTAGTCACAAGTAGTAATCAAGTCAAAAATCCAGGGGTGATATTTTTGTGAGCTCTCAAGGTGAGTAATTGACAGTGGGGAGGGTCATATCTGATCTATTCTGCCTGCACATGGGAGAAAGAGAATATAACTTCACCCAATTTTCATAAGGCCTACTTTATGAAACATACTGCCACCCTTCACCCCTTTTCACACCAATCATTCTTCAAACATTCTACTATGCTCCTGGGTTTGATAACACATTGCTATTGCCAAACTGAACTCACAGACAATATTCATGATGCAGACAAGCCAAAATGAGAAAACAATATGAATATAGCCATTGGTCTTCATTAGCACCTCTCTTCAGCCAGCATCCAAGTCTCTCTGTAATCCACAGTGTCTTAGCCATATAATCCATTGGTCTCTGTCTCCATGTACCAGCAAGTATGCCAGCAGCTCTGCAAGTCTCATAGTCTCTGTGCTGGTCCTCTTTTTTTTCTTAAGTTGTCCTTGCCTTGCACTCTGGATTATATACTGTATCCCATAATCTTTGTGATGAAGCCTCTGATGCTTCTGATCTTGGCCTCCACCACTTTAGATAGAGTCCTGGAACATGCTCGGCTGGTGACTCTTCTTCTTCTTTGTTGGTTCTCTCTTCTTTGGAGAATACTCTTACCCACAGAGGAATGATTTTGATGAAGGTGTGGTTTTGTCTTCAAGCAGACCATATTCCCAAAAAATAAGGAAGGGTTGGTGACTTGGTACATATCCTCCCAAAAGGTGACTACTAAGAACACATCCCACTGTAATCCTTTCAGATAGAATTAGAACTAATTCCAAAATGATAATATAACACATGCATAGGGGTTAAAATTTATTATATATCTCTTAAAGGATTATGGCTAGAAAGGCAATATTAATTGACTACATCTCATTAAGCTGAAAACGAAACACCTGTTTTCCATAGACACCACTTAATGGTTCTGACCTCCAAATTCTAGGTGCTGGTGATGCTTTCTGCACTCTCTGCTAATTTCTGCCAACAATTTCCAGATGGATGACAACCTTGTTCCCTTGTCTTTATGTGATCCTATTCTCTTGGTCCACCTGAGTAATGATCCCATCCCCTCTGCCCCAAGTGGTTCTATTCCTCTGAATCACTAACATCACATCCCTGTACTGTCAACATTGGAAAAACACAATAGACTTTGTTTTTTAAAACCTCGCACATGGAAGCCCTATCCACTCAACTGAGGAGGCAAATTGTCCTGGCCTATGAGTGTCATAACTACACCCCTCAAAGTATTGGTTAGCAGAACCATTTTCTTGGCCTCCATGAGTAGCAACCCTCTTTTCTAAAACCAAGGGGGTAGACCCTAGGCTCTGAAATCTTGCAGTTATTGGTTCCACCCTTGCCCTAGAGCTCATTGGATAATTATATTGTTTTCTCAACTGCTCCCACTATGGTGTATTTCTTCCTTAAAAAAATATGGTCTTTTCAGTGAAGTCTTATAGAGCAGTTCATATTTCAATTCATCGGTTTCTACAAAGGTTGTTGAATAATTTTGGTTACATTCTTCCCAATACATAAACATCATCATTATTTCTGCTCTGATTGTTCCATTCAGTGCATTCTTTTTCTTGGAGAATAGCAGATGTTGGACACTTAGTATTTGGCCTATTTCCTTCCTATGGACTTCCAAGAAGGTGATAGTTTTCTATCTTCAAATCTGTTTCCTATCCCTTTCAGGAAAAGCAGACAGGTTATTTGATGCAGTAGTTAAGACCCATTTGTTATGGCTAAATCTCATTTGCAAAGATGGTGTATCTTAGCTTGGTGAAAATTCTAAGACATATTTACTTAGCTTGTAACACTAACCTTTCCAAGTCATTCACTTCTGAATTCATTTTGAACTTACAATTTTAAGTCAATATTTTTCTTCTTGCATTTTACTGTAAAAAACAAAGGGAAATACATAGCCCTTTTAGGATCATGCTTAGCAATCTCCTCAAATATCAGAGTTCATCATTTACAAATTACACCTTCAACAAAACATTCAACCTTTCAGACAAGTTTATTATCATATACAAAGAATTACCATATCCCCAGTGCCCAATAAAATATAAATGATTGAACACGTGGAAGTTTCCTCATGTATTCTTGTTAGAAGCAGAACCCAATTAACATTTGATCCCTGTGTATTAACTTTCACAGGCTGAATATTTAGCTAAAAACTCTACTGGATTACTTTTGATACAGCGTTTTTATTATATGACAATGACCACAATCATAGCGTTCATTAGCAAATATTTATTACGTACACATCATGTGCCAGACATTGTCCTAGATGTTAAAGTAAAACATAATAATTGTGATGATGATAAACTAGGAACAATATCTCAGTACCATAAGTTCAATTTTGACACATAATGAACCTATTGACAGAGTAGAGTTGTTCCCAGGGGTATCCTCCTCATCAGAGGAAAAAGCCTCATCTTTCCTCAAGGAGCTAGTGGAATTTTCAAACTGCTGGCTTTGCAGTTATGAGCACAACACGTTTATACAACCAGGGCTCCTACACTGGACATGAAGGTATTAATAACAATATATACATTACACCATCATTATTGCTATTGTTGTGATAGCATAATATATTAAATTATCACCACAGTGTCCATTCCACTGCATTCATGTCCATTCTGTTCATCATGTCCATTTCATTTTCAAATAAACCGGTCTATTTGGGTTTAGGAATTCATTTTAAATCTATATTTGAGCACTTACATTTCCTCTGGGATCTATTAGATTTTCTATATTTACATCAACTGCTGCTCCGCTTTGTAAGAAGAGATTATGCTACATTCTAACTAACAGAAAATGTAATAAAACTGGTGAAAGTTTATGTCAGTTACTATGGATGATAACTGTATTCCAATTGTCAATGTTAAGTTATTGAATTGTCTTCAAGTAATAAATAGTTACCATATATGTCATGCTATAAATATACTCCTATTTATATACTTTCAAGTTTTATTAAATGACACCCATATTTTTGCAAAGCATTTTTTTTATAAATGTAACAAAAATTTGACAAAAGGACATAATAAGTACAAATATATATTCAAAGGTTTTCTTTTTGGATGTTTATATATTTAAAATAAAATTTCACTATTTTAACCAACTTTATGTTAGAATGAAATATTTTGTTATTGCATGCTTAAATACTTATATTCCTTCAAATTATCTGGTGAACAAATATACATAAGCTAAGTGGTAGCATATTAAGCATTAAGCATGTGACACAATCACAGTAAAATATTGACAGATTGTCATTTCCTTCTTACTTTCAGTGTTGTTCCATAGTGTGTAGCTCCAAAAACTGGTATGACCTAATAAAACTGATAGTGAAATTCTATAGTCTATATGTATCACAATATCATATTTATACTATGCTTCAGCAGACAAAGTGCAAGAGTATGCTTCTAAGATCTCTTCTGTTTGGAGATACAAAAAAAGCATAAGCCCTCATGGAATCAATTCTAGAATAATTGAGTGTACATGGAGATGAGAGCAGAATAAATCATCAGTTCAATTATCTCATCATCCAGCCACAGTACAGATGGAGATAGGCATTTTCTTGACTTCAAATTTTACTATGTATTTGTACAGTGATTTTATTGGGGGCTCTGCTCTGTTGCCATCTTCTTGCTGTCAAAAACAAGCTTTATCAGGCGTCGGGGGAATTCTGGGAGGGGGAGTTTTAGTTTACCCTATGGAAGAAATGTAGACCCCTACCAATAACACAGTAAAAATATTAACCCCGCCTCCCCCAAGCAATCCATACATCCATTGTATAAAGCACATTGGAGCACATATTGCCACCATCATTTCCAAAACATTTTACTTTTATTTGATCCCTTGGCATCAGCTCCTCATTTTTTTCCTCCCTCCCACATCCTTTCACCCTTATCAGCCCTTGACAAATTATAAATTATTATTGTTTTTCTATTTTATGCTGTCTGCGGTTTCCCTTCACCCATGTTTCTATTCTTCCTCACCTTGGAGGGTTTTGTGTGTGTGTGTGATGTTGATCATTGCAATCAGTTCCTGCTTTCTTCCTCCACCTTCTCCCTATCCTCATTATATCACTACTCTCATTATTGTTCCTGAGGGGTTCATCTGTCCTGGATCCCTATGTGTCATGAATGCTTATCTATACCGGTTTATGTGCTCTGGTTTAGCCTCATTTGTAAAGTACAACCATCATGACCCCATCATGACAGTGAGAGGTTGGGGAGCATTAAAAAATTAAAGGAACGTTGCGTGCTTCCTCAGTGCTATACTGCACCCTTGCTGGCTCATCTCTTCCTTGTGACCCTTTTGTGAGGGGATGTCCAATTGTCTACAAATGAACTTTGGGTTTCCACTTGGCATTCCCCACCTCATTCACATTCATATGATTGTTTGTTTTGGGTCTTCTGATGTCTGATCCTGTCAACACCTCATGATTCCTTTATGTGGGCTTTGTTACTTCTCAACTAGATGGTCCCTTGTTTATCTTTAAGCATTTAAGACCCTAGATACTATATCTTTTAATAGTCAGGAATCAATAACCTTCTTCACCGCATTTGCTTATACACCCATTTTGTCTTCAATGATTGTGTTGGGATGGAGAACACCACAGAATGCCAGGCTATTAGAATAAGGTATTCTTGAATTGAGGGAGTACTTGAATAGAGGCCCAATGACCATCTGCTACCTCAATACTTAGCATATAGACATATGTGCAAAGATATAGCTTTCTATCATTATATATAAATATATTTACATATGTACATGCCTATATTTAGACTTCTATAAATGTTCTTTGCCTTCTAGTTCTTTCCTTTCTTTCCTTTTACTTTCCTCTTGTTCCTACTATCATGTTTGACCTACATTCGGTTTTCAGTAGTTCCTTTCAACTGCATTGCACTTGATCTAACCCCACCAGGCATTCTACAGGCACGTCACCATTGATTGTAGATCACTTGATGATCCCTTGTTTCTGGATTTGTTGACTACCCCCTTTCTATACCCCACCTCCCCGTTTCCCATCTCCCACCCCCTGGACCCACCAAGTCCATTGTTTTCTCTTCTGGATTGTTTATCCTGCCTATTTTATATAGATAGAATTGGGGGGAAGGCTATAAATACTTCCAGCGCTAGGCACTTTTGATTAGCATATCTTTGAAAGTTGGAAATTAAAATGTCTCATATATTACAGGAACCATGACCACAATGATTGCTGGTATGTTGCATTTTAAAAAACAATTCTATTATACTATCAAAAGTGTGATCACATACTTTTTTTCACTTTACATATGAATTTATTAATCTTCAACAAAGCCTTAGGGGGCAGTTAGCATCATGATCACCCTTGTCAAATCTTGGGCCCCTTAATGCAGCCCCTGTGTCAAATCTTACCATGGAGGCTCTTCCTCTTTTTATTGACCCTCTATTTTACAAAGCATGATATCCATCTGAAGAAGATGATCCCTCCTGATTCCACGTACAAGGTTCATGAGGCAAAATCTCATTATCCTTGCAGCAGTCTAGCTGTACTTCTTCCTAGACAGATTTGGTTTATTGCCTGGCAATTCCCAATATATTCAATATTCTTCACCAACAATATAGTAATTCAAATGCATCAATCCTTTGCTTGTCTTCCATATGCATTGTCCAGCTGTCACAGGCATGTGAGGTAAATGAAAATACCATGACTTAGTCCTCAAAGTGACATATTTGCTCTTTTTAAATCATTTTATTGGGGGACTCATACATCGTTTCTCACAAAACATAAATACATATATTGTGCCATGCTTCTTCGCATGCCTGCTGCTGTCATCATTCTCTGAACCTCCAGTTTTCCACCTGAGCCCCTGACATCTGCCTCCCATCCTTCCCCTCCATCCTTGCTGCCCACTCCCCAACAACCCTCAATATTTTATAAATTATTGTTTTTCATAACTTACACTGCCCAATGTCTCCGCTCGCCCTCTCCACCAATGTCTGTCCCCCCGGTAGGAGGTTATGTGTAGATCCCCGAGGTTGGCTCCCCCTCTCTACCCTACTTTTCCTCCACCCATCCAGTAGCTCCACTCCTACTACTGGCCCCAAGGAACTCATCTGTCCTTAGTTCCCCACATTTCCATTTCCCATCCCCACAAGTGTACCTTCTCCCAGTCCAGCTGAATTTGTAAGGTAGAACTGGGACCGCTTTAATTTTTAACTTTTACAAATGATTCAGTGAAGGTTTACAGAGAAAATCATTTTTTCAGTCACCAAGTCAAACATATTTTATTAATATTATTGACTGCAGTCCCTCCCCATCAAGACACATCCCATCCCACATCAGTCCTGCATTTATTTCCATTCCTTCTTTTCTAGCTTTTTTGAACATGGGTCAGGGGTAAAAACTGCCTTTAATTTTCCTACGAAAATGATTCTAAGACATGCATACCGCACTAGTGTTACTGTTTCTTTTATAGATCTGTCTATAGTTTAGCTGAAAAATGAGCCGTGGGAGTGAGTACATTTCCAGACACGAAAGTTAGCTAAAGTCTAACATTTTCTTCAGCCTCTATCAGACCAGTACACCTGATATTTTTTAAAGTTTTTTTGAGTTTTGTCCCACATTTTCATACTACTCTATGCAGGATCTTCAAATGCAATCCCTTTGAGAGGAATTGGTAGTTGCAGCTTGGCACTATTTAGTTCTGCTTTCCAAGTCAAATGATATTTGTGTAGTCTATTAATCTGTCAGCCTAATTGCTTCAGGATCTCCTTGATTTTTATCATTTCTCTCTCCTGACAGACATATTGATTGGTACACCTTAGAGAGTCATTAAAGACCTTTCTAACACAACAGTCACTGCTTACCAAAGAATCCAAAATGACGTCTATTTTGCAGTATATTTGCCCAATATAGACTCCATGTTATTTCTTGACAGCTGTTTTTCTGAGCATTGATTATGGATTCAAGCAAAATGAAACCCTTGACCACTTCAATCTTTTCATGTCATAATGTTGCCTCTTTTAATTGGGTTAAAAGGACGATCACTTACAAGGTGTTGCAATTGCGGTAATTTATCCTGTAATGTATACTTTCTGCTAAGGCGGTGTTTCCCATTTCAGATCCATAGTCAGGGGGTTTCACTGGTGGCTTAAGCTGCATAGGGACACTGCAAATGGGATTTGACCTTACACTGACATCCACAGTTTCCGCCAAATCAGATATTCAGAATTTAACCTCTAATACTCTTCCATACTCCAGATTTGGATTTTATTGCTTACAATCCTTGGATCACATATGTAGATGTGTTCCTGTTTTTACCCTCTTGTGAGGTCCACCCATATAGTCATTGTTTATATTGTTATAAAATTATTTAAAGTAGATAAAACACAAATTTTCCAAAATTTTCTCATGTGATCTCCAGAATAATTTTCCAAATACCATTCCTTTTTCTTTCCTTCCAATTTTTATGTTTTAATAACTAGCAATTGTCATTTCATGTTCATTTGTACATTGATCAATTTTGGACTAACAGCACTGATAGAACTTTTCAATGCCTTCATCCTTGGTTTCATTACTTGGTGCATAGATTTAAATAATATTTATATCATTCGTATACATTTGAATAATAGTTGTATTATTAATACTAAATAAGAGTTGTTTAACTTTTAACTAATAGTTTTAATAATTGTTTTCTTTATAGGTATATGGATATTAACCTATCATTGTTGCAGTCACTGTGACAATTCATCTTGGTGAGGGCCTTCTTCTTTTTCTCTAACACTCTACTTAACAGAGGAGGTGGTTTTTTTTTTCTCCCTGAGATAAGGTCCTCCTGATAAGTCCAAAGTACATGAAGTGAAATCTCATCTGCCTTGCCTTTAAGGAGAATTTGGCTGCACTTCTTCTGAGACAGATTTGCTTGCTCTTTAGACAGTCCATAGTAATTTCAATATTCTTCGCTAGCACCAGAATTCAATGCATCCATTGTTATTTAGTCCAACATGCACAGGTATATGATGAGGCACGTCTTAGTTCTCAAAGCAACATCCTTTGCTTTTTAACATTTTAAAGAAATCTTGCACAATAGCTTTATGCATTTTAGGCATCTTTTGATATCTTGACAGTTGCATCCTTAAGCATTAATTGTGGATCAAGACACAATGATATTATTGATCTTGCTCTCTAACTTGTACATTGTGTTGGGTTACTTTTCTTTAAAATGGGTTCAATTCTGAACCTTTTGTAGTCAAGTAGCTGTTTTCCAAATTTCTTTGTATAGATGAGGGAGTCATTCTAGTGCTTCATCATCTTGTTGAAACATTTCAAATGGTGAATCATGAAATCCTTGATACTCGATTTTGACTAATGCTCTCTTCAAAGTACATTCCATTATACTTAATACATTTGCCAAATCTGTGATTCTATTCTTGGAAACATTTCTCAAGCTCATCAGTTTGGATAGTTGACAGACCCTCGATAGCTTGTCTTTTCTTCACGGGTTCTGTGTCATCAATGTCCCTATTCATATGCTGAAACTAAAAGAAGTCAGGGAGTGGGCTCAGGTGAGAAAAGTGCATGGGACAAGAGAGGGATGCTGGTTTTCTTATTTGCCAGTACCGCGCCCCCAAAAAAGGAACAGGTGCACTGAGACGGCTGCCTGATCATGTGCATTATTGTAGTGGCAAAAACCTGTCTCTTGTCTGTCATCCACCACAAATCAGGCATTTTTTTGTGGCACAATGTTAAGCAATCATTTCAAAAGCCATAAAGAGAAAACTTTACTAACAGTCTAACCTGGTGGAATGAACTCCAAATGTAGGAAAGGTGGACATTTTGGTCTGTTTGAGAAGTTAACAGACATCCAGATCTAGGTTTATCAACAATCAACATTTTATTTTTTTTGAAATGGGAAAAACACTCATAAACTAGAGTCTTTTCCCAAAGTGCTGCCCTTGTAAGCTGTGTTCAACATTAAAACCATCTCTGTGCTGTTGTTCATAAGCAGGAAACTAAAATTCACAGTCACTCACTATTTTCTTAAATCAGTCATCACAAAAATGAGATTTGAATGAAACTGCTTTTACCAAAAAAAATAACTGCAACCAGAGAGAAACTTTCCAGGTGACACCACTGGGTACACTAACTCAAAGCAAAGTACTGGATGCTCCATTAGTGGGAAAAATCTGTATTATGAGAGGCCCACTTTGCCCAGGGCAGTTCCATTGTTTGGGGTTGTTTTTTTTTTGGGGGGGAGGGAAGACAACCCCCTGATATAGGCAGTTGCAGTGGAGACAGTTTTTTTGTTCCCGTACAAATTTAGAGTCTCAGAAACCCTATATAGGATCATATGAATCAGAAATGATTTAATGGGAGTGGGTTTAGCTGGGATAATAGATAAGTCAATTTAAGGACAGTACATCAGTACAGTACATCATATGTATGCAAAACCTGTATAGTGAATAAAGAAGGCTGGAAAAGAATTTATGCACTTGATTTATGGTGCTGATAAAGAATACTGACTTTTCTACAAAGGAAATTGAGGTCCTACAACCCATTTTCTCCGAACACAATGCTATAAAAGTAGGAATATCAATAGAATAAACAGAAACATAAAGGCAAACACATGGAGATTGAACAATAGTATTAAGAATGATTGGGGAGTAATGCAAATAAAGGGAGCATGACAGGGTTTGTGTGTGTGCGTGTGCCAACTAGGCTTCATAGGAACATGTGGACAGAGTTTTATCAGATTGTAGCTTCATTGTAAGGTGACAAGATAAATGGCTTTCCAAGACCAGACTCCTTTCCCCTTTCTCCCTAGTGATGAGACCAGTACTCTTCTGACTTAGCTAGCCTTTTGCCTTAAGCAGGTACTGTGCTATTGTGGTCTGAGGCAACCCAAGGATTGTGCCATCTGGCTTTGTGTGCCTGCGTGCATTGCTAAAGCTTGAGTTTTCATTAAGCCCTGTTTTGCCATCCTTCTTCAAGATTCATTGGAACAAGGCAAGAACTAAAAAAAACACATTGTCATATCAATAGAGGCATAAATGGCAGTTGACAATATCCGACATCCATTTTTTAATCAAAGCACTCAAGAAAATAGGGATAGAATAGAAATTCCTCAACGTAATAAAAGCCATATATGTGAAAAACCAATAGCCAACATCACTCTCAATTGGGAAAAGCTAGAGGCATTTCCACTGAAGACAGAGACAAGACAAGAATACCCTCTAACACCATTCTTATTCAACATTGTACTGGCTGCCTTAGCTAGAGACAGCAACAACAACAACAGCAACAACAACAAAATCAGGGCTAAGAAAAAGTGAAATTTTCACTATTTGATTCTATGTATAGAAAATTCAAAATCTCCACAAAAAGCCTGATGGTAACAATTGAGGGATTCAGCAAGGTAGCAGAATACAAAAGTGAAAACCAGAAATCAACTGAATCTCTGTATTTGAGCCAGAAGAGTCACGAAAATGACATTAAAAAAGCAACGCTACTTACAATGACCACAAAAAGATCCCTTAAGAATAAACTTAAAGTAAGAAGTAGAAGACCTGTCCAGAGGAAACCGCAGAACATTACTTCAAGAAATAAAGAAGAACTATATAAATGGAAGAATATCCTGTGCTCATGGATTGTGAAAATGCCAACACTACCTAAACAATCTACAAATACAACACAATCGCAATCCAAATGCCAGAAACATTATTTAAAGAAACAGGGAAATGAATTACCATTTTCTTATGGGTAGGCAATAAGCAAATAACTTCTTAAAAAGAAGGATCAAGTAGAGGGGCTGCCCCTATCTGACCTAAAAATCTACCACAGAGCCATAGTGGTCAAATCAGCCTGGAACTGGTACAAAAATTGATTTATGGATTGACAGAAAACACAGACATATATGCATCAGCCCACAGGCAACTGATTTTCGACAAATAACCTGGAAATATCCGGTGGAAGAGACAGCCTGTTCAACAAAAAATTTTGGACAAACTGGAGTGTGTTATGTGCAAGAATGAAGCAAGCCTCATATTTCTTCTCATGCAAAAATGGAATTAAAATGGTTTAAAGACTTAAATGTGAACCCTACAGCTATCAGGACAATCAATGAAAAATCTGGAACAAACTTATGGGCCCTATTGCAGGGCATACATAGACTGCCAAGTATAATGAAGGAGACCCAAACAGCAGTGGAAGACAAGATATATCACTGGAAGTGATAAAGTTACATCATTTATGCACATGAAAAAAATTTAATTAAGAGAGTAAAATGAGATCTCATAGATTGGGGATTTTTTTTTAAACAAGGTCACATTGCTTAAGGATCTAATTACCAAAATATACAGAACTCTACAATTCAATAAGAAAAACTTTTAAATGATCCAATTAAGAATTGAACAAAATACGTGAATAGAAATGTCACCAAAATGAAGTATAAATTGCTACCAAAGACATAATAAAGTGCTTTTGATCATAAGCCACCTGGGAGATGCAAATGGAATTACAACGTGATGTCAACTTACACCCCCCATGCTAACCCAATTCTAAAAAATAGAAAACAACAAATGATGAAGAGGATGTGGAGAAACTATTACTCATATATACTGTTGGTGAAACTGTAAATGCATGGAATTACTATGGGGAAAGCTATAGCAATATTTAAAGCAACTGGGAACTGAAACACCATATGAGCTAGGAATATCACTATTAGGTATAAACTCTGAGGAAAAAAGATAAAAAAGAGTACATGTACGTTCTCCCATGTCTATTGCAGCACAATTTACAATAGCAAGAAACTAGAAGCAGGCCAAATGCCAACAGTGGAAGAGTGGATAAAGAAATAATGATACACACACAATGGAATACCATGCATCCCTTAAAAAGGATGAAAATATGAAATACTTCATGACATTCAAGGATCTGGAAACCATTATGCTGAGTGAAGGCAGTCAATCAAAAAAGGCCAAGTATTGTATGAATCCACTGCTATGAGGAGAAATACCAATGAAGCAAATCTTAGAGACCAATTCCCAAACAAAGGGTTAGAATACCTGCCTAATGGCCAAAAGCCATTCATCACTCCCCTTATGTGTAATTCATAAGAACCATGTCCAAAGAGCAGATCTCACATTGGCTGGCAAAACTCTTTCAAGAAGCAGGAAAAGGGAGAAACCATCCACTTGATATTGCACAACATTGAGACAAGGCTGTGACTGATTAACAGGTCTTCCACCAGAGGGCAGTGATGCCAAAAAAACTTTAAAAAATCAAGTTAAGATCAGGAAAGGAGCATCTATACTTCAGAGGAGGTACTGAAATTTCTGCTGATGAGTATGGAGAGAAGGAGAAAGCTCACATTGGGAAGGGATGTTGAGCAATAAGTGAAGGGTGCTTATGTCAAGAATAAACTAGGTACTACATATGGTCCTGGGTAGAGATGCCAAATATGTTTTTACCCAACGATTGGTGAACCACACCATAGACCATAAACTATATGATTACCTTAGACCTGTCCTCACAGGGAACATAGCATGCCACCAGAACCACACCAGAAGAATGTGGAATCTCAACTGAAGTAACTGGACCCTACCCCCAAACCACCGGCAACATTAGACTTAGAACTGAAATACTCTGATGGGAGAGCAAGCAAAGGATGGTCACTCCAAGACCATGGAGATGGGAGTGGTGGACCACTGGCTTAGTGGTGTCCAATGACAAGGGATGTATAAATACCATGTATCTAGCATCTCAATGCTCCTCTTGCCTTAATATGACAAGTTTTCATCTGTGAGTCAAGGATCTTCCCTTGTAAGTAATGATGCAGGAAATTTCCCCCATTCATGAACCTCCTTGCTCAACATAAACAAAGCTCAATTGATTAAGAAATCAATCTGTCCAAAGCAACAACTCATGGATTGCAGCTCTCAGTTGGACTATACTCACATAATCTCCTCCTATCGAGAGTATCTTAAATTCTATCCTGTTGGATAAAATATTGATGTTATCAATCCAATACCCAAGGGCATGAATGACAATGATTTTGTTTTGTTTCGTTTTGTAGTTTTGTATTTTGTTGCCATGTTCTTGTTGATTTTTTTTACCCTAATAAGACATCCATGGTAAACCAGAGTCTTTCATAACTTGTGGACAAGCAGGTGGATTCTGGATTTCCTTAATTCTAGCCCTATTTCAAGAATATTAGTTCTTACAATATGGTCATGGTTTATACTCACCTTAATGAGGAGAACACTGAAGACAAGGATGGTACAACAAAGTGTGATGAATAAAGCAGATGGTGCCCACCTATCAGTTGGAAAAGTGTGTGGAGTCTTAAAGATGTGCATTCAAACACGCAGCCAGTTAAGTGAGCCATCAACCAAGTCCACATGGAAGAAGCACATCAGTCTGTGTGTTCCAAAGTTGATGATAACCAAATCCAAATATGATGAAGAGAACAGTACCAGAACTTCCACTGTAGAAGTCTAGGGAGGACAATGAAAGCCCAAAATCCAGCTGCTCAGTGCCCAGACAGATGAAGCCTCCGGTAGATCCCCTCTGGCCACAGTCAATGAACTCATCTGCCTTACTATCACATAAAGATGATTGTAAACTGGATTATGGTGGTTGAACCATGGTATAATATGATACTTGGTTAGCCTAATTCCTTCTTGATCCAATCTGAATTTGCTCTAGCCTCAAATGTTTCACACTTGCTGTGCAATAAAAATATCTCCTCTGGTTTTGCAATATTATTTTTCTTTTCCTTTTTACTCTTTATTTCATCTTTATATTATCATTGTTGTTGTTATCGTTATTTTCTTCATTCTATTTCATGTAGTTTTCATTTTTATTTTTTCTGTTGGGTTTCGCAGTTTATGAAGCACAGAAGGAGTGGATACATAGAGACAATAACTGATGCAATGGTTTATCTGGAATGCTGGGTAGCAAGTGTCCATGCTGAGAGGATTTGGGGAGCAAGCAATCACTGTGGGTGGGAGAAGGTGCATTAGAACTAATTTTAATGATGCATATACAGCTCTTTTAAAAAGCTATTCAATGATGGAAATGTATGACTTGTCAATATTATATCAAGAAAAGAAGAAAATCAAACTTGACCAGGCTGAGCCCCAGTGGCATAAGTGGTTGAGTGCGAGACTGCGGCCCACGGGCTTGGCAGTTCAAATCCAGCGGCGGCTCTCAAAAGCGGCACTGGGTAAAACCCTTGACCACCAGAGGCAGTGATGCAAAAAAAAAAGTAGTATGCTTTAAACAAAAACTTGGTTACCATTGGTTACTATTAAACAAAAAAAATGGTTACCATTGGTGAAAGAAGAATTTTTGCTTAGGGGGAATTAGTTTGTGTTAATAGCGGTGCAATGATTTGAAAAAGGATATAAGTAATGGTTGTACAACACAAAGATTATAATCAATGGCACTGAATTATACATGTAGAATTTGTTGATTTGGAAAATGTTTTGCTGTGTATTTTGCCACAATTTTAAAAAATTATATGAATAACAAGGAGTGTAAGGCATAAAATACGTTTTAAATTGATTGGGGTAATGATTGTGCAACTTTTTGATATGATTGAATTGTATGATATATGGCAGTGGTTCCAGTTTATTGCTACTGTTTTACCGACAATCACAAAACGTGTGCCTGGTACTGATGCCTATATTTCCTCTACAATTTGTGCTTTTCTTATGTTTTGTGTGTGCATATATATATATATACATACACACAAACATATATATGTATACACACTCACACACACACAAAAGAGAGAGAGAGAGAGAGAGAGAGAGAGAGAGAGAGAGAGAGAGAGAGAGAGAGAGCTTATCCAACACCACTGGAGAACAATGAGAACTAAAATATAAGAAAAACTAGCTTTTAAGGGGGAGGCACTTAGCCCAGGAGAGGTCCCACAGTCCGCGAGGTCTCGGGCCGAGGGAGTCGCACCTAGTGGAAAAATGGTTGCACTTACATAACCCGAAGATACATAGTTGGGATGTCCAGTAGCCGTTTAAGGTAAGCCAACTGGGAATTGGAGGTTGAAGGCATGTCCGTGTCCGGACGGAGTGCATATGGACTGCAAGGTTAGGGATGGCTGTATCAGCCAGATGTCTGGTTCCAGGAGGTGGGGGAGGGTCAGACACAAAAGGACCACTGCAACCTGGCCTAATATGTATGTGTGTGTGTTTATATATATACACACAATGTACATATATACACATACATAAGATAAAGAAAATCAAATGATGAATAGTAATTTTAATATACAGAGAAAATGAGCAGTGTCAAGTCCTTGTTTTCTAATTTACCAAATTTGATATATTTAGATTTCAAAAGTAAGTCAATCCTTTGAGAGTAAGCTAAACTGTTACAATACTGTCAAATATCGAATATTTAAATTTGGGGATTTGGAGCTGGACTAAAGTCAAAAAGCGTAACGGCAGTAGACATTATTGTATTTTGTGACAAAGATATTTTTGCCAAATATTTAAGCTGATTAATCTTATTTTACTTTGTATAATGCAGGAGACAAATTAGTGCAATTCATTTTGACATTTAATATTTTTCGACATTTTTTAGTAATTTCATTCTATCCATTTCATTGGACGCTGTGGCAGTCATGTGTTTATGTTAATTTCATGATTGAGATGTAGGTGTAGAGTCTAGCCTGTTAATCTGGAGATAGCCATTGAGTAGCCAATGAGACCTCTATGTGGGCATGACTTTCTCCTGAGACTTCACGGAAATCTCACGATATTTCCCGCGTGAAGATGAGAAGCTATCTCCCCAGTTGTTTGGAGTTACCCTTAGAGAGGAATCACGGACCAGACAAGCTGGCAGCGTCTGAGAAGCTGGGGGAACCGGAGGAGAAACCACATGGCTTTGCACTGATGGAGCCAGACTTCTGAAGCTGGGGCGGCCACATGGAGACCTCTGCCAGGGATGAGTTACTTCTGCTGTTGATAGACCCTGAGCCCCAGAAGAGAGGAGCCATGTGGAGACCCCTGCCAGCAACGGGATTCTGGGCCCATTGACCTGTGACTTTGTGAGTTGGAGGGAGACTTTATAGACTGATTTCAGGTGTATGGGTTAATATCGCACTTATGACTTTGAACTGGATTGGGCTCAATTTCCTGTTCCTCTTGTATATAAACCTTTTCCTTATATCTATATGTGTGTCTATGAAATTTGTTCCTCTAGTCTACCCGGACTAACACAGAAGCTATATTTAAAACTACTAGTATGATTATATATATATATGTATATATATATATTTATACGCATAAGGAAGAAAGGTCATTTCGAACAATTTTTATTAAACCAATACAGAAGTCTCATAAACAGAAAAAAATTATGAAAAATAAAAAATAGTATGAGACCCCAAAAGGCACTTTCTCTGATGGGCACACACTCTTCCGGTATTAATGTTATCAAAAAAGACTACTTTTTCAAAAATCTTTTATTTTTTCTTTCTGCAGTTCTATCCTATTATTAAAATAATTCTGTATGAGTCTCAGGTTTCAACTAAGCTGCTAACTCTACGTAGGCTGCTGACTTAAAATAGAGCTTTTTTTTTTGAAAATTCTTAACTTCCCTTTTTGCATATCCAAACAAGTATAGGCTGAACATAGATTTATAAGCTATCTGTAATAATTACAATCATTTATTTCTATCAGACATGTGAGATTATATTACAATATTCAGTAAGAGAACTATTCAATATCCATATTTAAGTCAAATAAACATATAGTCATTAATCCTTTCAACAATATTCAAATTTAATCACTTCTACTCATGTGCTTTGTCCCTATTTATGTGTATATGATCTTGGACCTCTTGCAAAATGCATCTAATTCTGGCCCCCTACTAATTACTTTACTTAACCAACTTAGGAATTATCCCAGGAAACTTCAGAAGCATATTATTCCTTTCAGCTTCAGCTTTCATTCCTTGTACATTCCTTATAGAACCATTATAGGTAACAATAACCAATAGGACAATATAGGAAGTAATCTATGTACTTATATCTTTATGTTAAAATTAAGGTAGCAGACAGACACTGGGTCTCAACTCAAGTACTTCCTCAACACAAGAACATTTTATTTTAATAATCCAGCATCCTGTACTGCTCATCTTCCTGACAAAATGACCGAAGAAAAAATGGGTACATAAACAAATGTGGGGAGACAAGTTGATGGTGCTTGGATATCAAAAGATATTGTGTCTAGGGCTCATAAAGGCTTGAAGGTAAACAAGTGTCCATATATCTCAGAAGCAACGAAGCCCACACCGAAGAAGCACACCAGCCTCTGTAATCATGTGGTGTGCATGGGATCAGATCTCAGGCATCTAAGATCCAGAACAAAATCATACCAAAGGTGAATGGGGGAAAGGGGACTTGAAGTGGAGACCCAAAACCCATCTGTAGACAATTGGATAGAAGGGTCACAGGGAAGAGATGAGCCAGTCAGGGTATCGTATAGCACCTATGAAACACAGAACTCTCCTCTAGTTCTTTGGTGCTTCCTTCACCCCACTATCATTTCCTCAATTCTACCTTACAGATTGGATTTCACCAAAGCATGCACACTGCTACATATAAAAGCCCACAGCACAGAGAATCCAGTATAGATTAACTCCTCAGGGACAACAAGGAGAGTAGAGATACCAGGAGCATTAGGGTAGGATGGTGGGAGAAAGGGGGAATCAATCACAAGGATCAAATAGAACTCCCTCCTAGGGAGAAGAATAATGGGAAAGTGGGTAAGGGGCAACAGAGGATGATTTAAGGTATGGAAATAATAATCTATAACTTATCAAGTGTTTGTGAAGAAGAATGGGCAGTGTAAGGAGGAGGAAAGTGAAGAGATGATATCAAGGCCTCAAGTAAAAAGAAAAAGCTTTGACATGATGGTGGCAGCATATGTGCTTGATACAATAGATGAATATATGGAGTATGATAAGAGATGTGAAAGCCCCCAATAAAAGTATTTGATATTAAATAATATTTCGTATTAAGAAGTATTAAAAAAGGAAAAAGAAAAAGGAGAGTGATAAGAGTGACGCAACATGAAAAATGCAATCATTGTCATGTTATTGAGCTGTAAATGTGCACATTTTGCTGGTGAATGTTTTGTTGCAAAAATTTTCACCAAAGTTTTTTAATAACTTGTTATTGTCAATTGGGTGAACGTTTTCAAAGCAGATCGGTTTTATGTTCAACAATTTATATACATTTTCTTTCATTTTATTGATTACAATCCACACAAGATAGCACCACTTATCTCATTTTCTTCATGTTTCTATTTTCATTCTTCCTTTTTTTCTAACCCTCTGAACCTTGTCTTTGGGTAAATACCACCATTTTAATGTCAAAGGGTTGATTATTTCAAGGTATGCATACCTCACTAGTGATACTGTTTCCTTTACAAATCTATTGTTTGGGTGGAAATTGAGCACTGAGGGTAGGCTGAAGGATGACTACAGACAACAGTCTCAGAGGTTTCCCCAATCCCTCTAGCCAGTATGTCTGATCTCTTTTTATGATTTTATGCTTTGTAATATTTTTATACTACTCTATTCAGGACCTTTTAATGTGATCCCTTTCAGGTAGAGGTAAGAGGGCACCAACCTCTGGTTGCAGCGTCTTGGACAGCGACATTCAAGGTTGTAGAGACTAATGTTGCCCATTAGTTCATTGGGCTCATTGTTTCCACGTCTTCAAGCTCCATCACTCTTCTTTACTCTGGACAGAAATGCATCAATAGTTGTTCCTTCAATAGCCACTCAGAAGATTTTAAGATGCTAGTTGCTACTCATGAAAGTAGGGTGTGGAATACTGACTCTTTTTTCAGCACATTTTTTAATGTGCTTTAGGAACAACAACAAAAATCTTCATTGCTAGTGAGTTGATTTTAATTCCTGGCCATACCATGTTACAGAGTAGAATGCTGTATAGGGTTTTTGTTCCTATAATCTTTATGAAAACAGATAGCCAGGCCTACGTTCTGTGAGGCACTGGGTGAGATTGACCCATCAACTTTTCAGTAGGACTTCAATGCAAGCTATTTGTGCCACCAAAGGGACTAAGCATACTTAAAGTATTGTTCATTTAAAAAATGTTGGGAAGATATTGCTATGCTATTACTATCTTTTCCTTTTAGGGCAACTGAAGTCAGATGTGCAATCTGTGAGTTGTGTAATAAGGGTGCCGTTTTAATGGATTGATCTCAGAGGTACCTTGCAACTGAAAAGGATCACAAGATCCTTGAGACAGAGAAAATTACTTGTATTACATTCAAAGATTGGATAAATTGGTAAATGATGCATATGAACTTATATGAGGTCACTGTTGATTTTTGATAGATTTATGATAATGATTTATTTATCTGGTTAGCATGACATAACCAAAACATGGAGAATTTTAGAAACAGAGATATATGGGCTTACATTTTGGCTTTTTATATAAGCTCTAGACTCATCACTAATTTTCTGAAAAACCTCATTCCCTTAGCTAAAACATGGATATTAAACTATCTAATTTTGTTTATTAAAATCCATGCTAATATAAATGTAAAGGATGGCACATTGTAAGGAGTTTTAAAAATATATAAATAGCTATTATTATTATTATTATTGCAAACATCCTTTGTTAAGTAAGTGATGGTCTAAGTTACAGTTAGTAGCATTAGTTAATTCACGTTTTAAATGGCATAAATAACTTCTGAATCTGTTCTTGTGATTATATAATACTTGATGATACAATTTTTATTTTAATTATTTATTAAAATTTTAAAGATTTTTATGGCATCTATTCACAAATCATAAAATTCCATAGTTCATCATATGAAGGAAGGTTGTACAATCATCACCACAATCAATTTTAGAACATTTTCTTCTGTTTGGTACTCATCACTATTGGTCCTCCATTTTACCCCAACTCCCCCTGCCATACCTCCAGGGAATTATTAATCCAGTTAAGGTCTTTAGAGACTTATCTATCCTGTATTTCATGTACAGAAAAACTTCAAAAGAAAAGAAAGCAGAAGATATTAAAACTAAAATAAATTTTAAATGAACCCAATGAGATCAATTCTATTGTAAATTTCACCTTATGAGAACAGGGCCACTTATATCTTGATATCACAGACTCACTAATTAGTAAAAATTCAAGAAATCTACAGAACATGCCTACATTATAAAATAATGGTATATAAATATGTAGTCGTTTCTATGAGTTTTTCTATTGATATAAGGTTATATTTTCATACTAATTTCAACTTTCTACTCCTTTGACAAACCCTAATTGAGAAGTCTTAATTATAAAAGCTATTTTTTTCTACATCGTGGGTATCTTTGTGCACAAAATTAACTCAAATTATTCTTAATGTAGAAAGGAATATGTGACCAACTTTGTTGTCAGCATTGACCATTACAGGTAGGTAGTATATGGATGTGGTTGGAGGGTAGCTATCATGACAAATGTGGATAAAATGCAAATATGGATAATCATATTTGATTGCAAGATGCATGTAGTTTATACCTGGAACATAAAAGTTGTTTTCATGCCTTTAAAAGTGCAAATTACTGAAATTTTTAGAGACATACAGTGCAGAGAGTTCAGGCATAAACCTACAAATGCAAAATGACATTCAATGGTTTATTGTTAGATATGGAAGTTAATACATTTTCACTACTGTTTCATAATTTTTGCCCCCAGATGATCTTAAAGGAATAAAAGACATAATGAGGTTTAGGGAAATATTATTATATTTAAGGTCAAAATTCATAGCCCAACTTCTTTTCTCTTATTTTTCAGATTTATTGGCTTTGTTTTCCTTGAAGTCCTCTTATTCAGTAGTGATTGACTCTACAAAATTCATTTGGAATTTATAATATTTATTTTGGACATAAGTAGCTTTATTATTGATAGCCAAATATCTGCAACAAAGATATTCATTCATATGGCGATATACCTGAGCTATTACAGCAAAGGGAATGTCTACTTTTCTCTCTATTTGTATTTGCCACTTTTTGAAAAGAAAGTATAATTTTAGCAATGGAAAGATGAATGAACTTTATCATACTATCCAGTGAATGTGATCAATGTGACCTTGAACTGGTAGTTTTCATAAATGGCTCTTTTTAACCTGGCAAGTTATTGGGGGGGAGGGGAGAAAGACTATATAGAACAAAGTTTGAATGTGTGCTTGTTAAAACTTCTTCCACCATCTCTGGCTAAGAATACAGATGGCCAAGCACAAGAGTTCCTGCCAATTTCTAAAGTTACACTTTTATCCGCTAAACAAGCATCCTGATCCGGGTTACTAAATAGGGCACTCACCAGGAGCCCTGAAGTGTGCATACTAAATATCATTAATACTTCAGCCTGGCCTATCTACTGAGGGAGGGCTTAATCTCAGACAGTTTCACTCTTTTCCTGTACTCCTTGGCTCTCAGTAATGAACTTCCCCAGGGACCTTTTTAGAAAGGATCTTCATGTAGAAGAGTTATGCACATGCTTCTATTTTAAAAACCACATGTTCAGCACATTTGGCTTTTGTGAAATGGAATATGGTTTAAGTTTGTTTCAATGAAAAAGAGGGCTTGTCTGGAAAGACTTATGTCAAAGTGCAAAAGGTTTTATACACAATGAAGATTTTTTTCTCCCTTCTTCATCCTCTTCTGGACTGTAGAGAAGAAAATAATAAAACTTACCCTTTTTGCCACAACAGCAGTTTCTTTTTTCCCACATGGATGAACATACAAGGAAACTTGTTAGGAAAACACCATCTTTTTATTTATTTTGAATTCAGATGGTTTATTGTAAGAATCACATCAAGAAAAGCTGCTTTTGCATCTACTCTTAATATGTCTTCACAGTAAACAGATTCAATGTCAGTTTTTAAAGGATTTCATTAAAGGACCAGTTGGGGGGTAACTATGCTAGTGAATTAGTGTGATATCCAGAGAATTCTACTTTTAAACATCCTACCCTAAACCACTATTCCTAGTCATATGGATATGGCCAAATTCTTATCTAAACTACAAAGGATAAAGATTAGATATGATTTCTAAATGTAATTAGTAACCCAAAGTCAAAAGGAGCATACAAACAAAAGCCTTGAATTGGGCCTTATTTGAAAATGCCTCTGTTAATACTAGCTTAAATGTAAAAAAGGAGACTAAATTCTTAAAAGGGTAAACAATGTTGACATTGTAGTATCCAGAATCAGCTACATCTTCTATTTTGTTCTTACAAATCTTAACACTCCACATTGAAAACCACATCGAAATCGTTTCCCTCTATACTATATGCTAAGATAAATCAGTATTTATTGGGTATCCAATTATTCAAGCATCATAGCTGAATCTCTGTGGGAGAGAATAGAAAAGGATCAGGCATCATCTTAATTTTCATGTAATTATTTTAAAATATAGTTAAGAATATAAGAAAGCTATACACAAGGAGTTTAAAATAAACAAGTCTCGTGCAGCAGGCTTACCTAATAAAATGTTTCTTTACGCCACTTGACTCTTGCTTCCGTAAGCATTGGTTTTGTATCCATTTTCCATTTATCATGGTGTTGCCTATTGGTCCTTTTTTTCATTGCTCATGCTGTTACTTTTGGGTCCATTTGTGAGGATTTTCATCTTCTCTACCTTGAGTTATAATCTATACTCAATGCTGCAGTCCTTGATCTTCCTCAGAAAGTGCTCAAGTCATTCTCACTCAAGAAGCAAGATTGTATCAACTGCATAGAGGAGGTGGTTAATAGGCCATTCTCCAATAATGATGCCACATTTTCAGATAGTCTACCTTTTCTAAATATTTTCTCAGCAAACAGATAATAAGTTTGGTGAGAGGATATAACCTTATGGCACACCTTTCCTGATTTTAAGCCGTGACATAAAGTATTCTCTTGATCTGTTCTCACAATTGCTTCTTGATCTATGTACAAGTTCCACTTGAACACATTGAAATGTTTTGGAGCTCCTATTCTTCACAAGATTATCCATAGTTTTTTATGATCCACAGAATTCAATGCCTTGGCATAGTCAAGAGAATACAAGTAAACATCCCTCTTGTATTCTCTGATTTCAGCCAAGATCTATCCGACATCAAAGCATGAGACTCCTTTTTCCATGGCCTCTTCTGAATGCGACCTGAACTTCTAGCAGTTCTCTGTTAATACACTGCTGCGTTTGTTTGGTAATGTTTAGTAAATTTTGCTGGCACGTGATATCAATGGTACTTTTCTACAGTTTCAAAATTCAGTTGAATCGTCTCTTTTTGGAATGAGTACAAATGTGGATCTCTCCCAGTCAGTTGGGCAAGTTGTCTTCCACATTTTCTGGCATAGACAAATAAGTGCTTCCAGTGTTTCATCAGCTTATTGAAGCATTACAATTCATATTCCCTGAATTCTTGGTGCTTTGTTTTTGGCTAATGCTTCCAGTGCCACTTGACCTTTTTCCTTCAACATTATTGATTGCTCCTCATATGCTATCTCCTGAAATGCTAGATTATTGACTTGTTCTTTTTGGTAAAGTGACTCTGTATTATTTCCATCATCTTTTGATGCTTCCTGCATCATTCAATAATTTGCCCATAGAATCTCTCAATATTGCAACTCATGGGTTGAATTTTTCCTATAGTTCTTTCCTTTTAAAATATGATGAGTGTCCCCGGTGGCGTAGTGGTTGTGCGCAGGACTGCGGCCCACTGGGACGGAGGTTCAATTCCTGCAGTGGGGCTGGCCCTCCTACTCCCACCACCGGAGAGCAGTGATGCCCCGCCCCCCAAAAAATATGAGTGTCTTCTTCCTTTTGGTTTCTTCATCTGAAGGGTGGGTTGAGGGAGGGCTGAATCCATTTTCTTGTCTGTTTTTCATATGGAAGCGCCGTTGAAACCTGCTTCAACAGAGGTCAACAACTTTGGTTGACCCTGCTGCCATTTGAAATACCAGTGACATAGCTTGTAACATAACAGCACCACACAGGCCACCACTGTCTCACAAACTAACAAATCTGTGGTTTACATTTCATTGTCCATGCTCATTAATAAGTGTGCAGTTTACTTAGAAATCTGCACTACTAATTTTCATATTTTTATATTTTCTGCATTGTGTTAGACCGGGTAGACTAGAGAAACAAATTCATAGACACGCATATTGATATAAGGAAAGGGTTTATATACAATAGGAACAGGCCATTGAGAAAACATCCCAGCTCAGCCCAGTTCAAAGTCATAAGTCTGATATAAACCCATAAGCCTGAAATCAGTATATAAAGTCTCCTTCTAACCATGATGTCACAGGTCAGTGGGCCCAGCATCCCGATGCTGGCAGGGGTCTCCACATGGCTCCTCGCTTCCAGGGCTCAGAGTCCATGAACAGCTGAAGCAACTCATCGCTGGCAGAGGTCCCCATATGGCCGCCCCAGCTTCAGAGGTCTGGCTCCATCAGGGCAAAGCCATGTGGTCAATCCACCAACTCCTCCAGCTTCTCAGACACTACCATCTTGTCCGTGATTCATCGTTTCTAAGACTAACTCCCAACAACTGGGGAAGATAGCTTCTCATCTTCACGAGGGAAATATCGCAAGATTTCCCAGACGTCTCAGGAGAAAGCCATGCCCACACAGGGACCTCCTTGGCCACTCAATGGCTATCTCCAGATTAACAGTCTAGACTCCACCCCTACATTTCAATCATAAAATTAACATAAGAACATGACTGCCACAGACCACCCCTTGTTAATTTTATACTTTCACATAACTCTGTAACCATATGTAACCTTCAAATAAACAATTAAATCATATCTATACCTAACAGGATAAAACCAAAATACATACAATCCACAGGTGTCACCATCATTTAAATAGCATTCTATAAGCGAACAAATCAAAAGATATCCTGTGCCTTACAATTGTAGTTACAAAATCTACACCTTGATCCTATAATCCTATGAATATATATTCCACCATCTGTAAGAGTTTGCAAGTCAATCATCTTGTGCCTTTATTCTCCCATTTTGGGTATCTAATTTCTATACTGCCCACTTATACCAACCCAGTGCTCTGAGGAAACAATCATATCTTTCAACATGAAGAATCTTCATTCCAGTTGGAAACTCGTGAAGTGTGTATCCATTAGCAAAGTCAAATCAGGACAGGCCATCCATAAAGTCAGCGATGATATGCACCAGGTCACAGACTCAAATCGTTTCTCTTCCTCTGGTTGGGTTCTGGGCTGTTTCTCTTAGCCTCACCACAGCAGCCATTGGTCCCCTTCTCTTTAGACCAAGGTCCCAACAAATTCTCCACATGCCTAGCTCTCTCATGCTAGGTCATGAACTTCAGACCAGTCAACCCACTCTCATCTTCTCTGTTTCCTGTGAACTAAGTTCACAGGTGTCAGTGGCCAAATTCAACCCGGCTCTCTATTGCTGCATTTCTCCTATTTTCACCGAAAAGTAATAAATCTGGGTGGTCACCTAACAAGCATTTCAGCCTGCCACAGGTTTCCTTTAACATTCAGCCTCAGAGAGAAGCTATCTTTATGGTTCCAGATTCCTTCACTTCTAAAGATAGTCATTAGTCAGGATTTTCCAAGGAAATAGACTCTATCCATCTTTATGGGTCAGTCTGACATTTTCTCAGATTACAAGTATCCTGAGTACTGACATTTTCTCAGATTACAAGTATCCTGAGTACTACGAAAGACTGGGTAGGGCTACGTTCTTCAGAGAAGTCTTCCCAGTTGTGGCCTAACCCCATCTAAGCACAAGGTGGGATTAATCTCTTCAGAGATGTCTTTGACGCACTAAGTCCTAAACCTTTTAGAGGTCAATGCTTGGCTTGAGGCAACTGGATATGCAAACTCTTTTTCATACTTCCCAATAAACATTTCTATGCATCCTTATATTTACAATAATAAGCATAAGAAATCAGTATAAGCAGCATAGTCAGAAATCAAACTTAATTCTTAAAACAGTCAAGGTGAATACTTATTAAGCTTATCTATATCTTTATCTAAACTACTGCTTACACAAAAACATTGAATTAGATCTCTGAAGCCATCCAAACAGATCCCTGATTTTGGTCAGGCATTCTGACCTTCTTAACCATTCTCCTTTAGGTTCTGAGACATCCAAAAGGCTGTTTTTACCCCTGAGCTTAAGACATACATTCACGGTATTCATTTTTTATAGAAATAACCAAACACAGCATCCAAACAAACTGATCATAACTTTAACATCCCATATTGTTTCCAGAAAATAGCTTAGTTAACTGCAAGGACATATTTGACTTCTGGCTAGCCAACGAAGTAACAATACCACGTGGCACAAGTCAAATATACATGTACTTTCCATATTTATGATTTGTTCCTCTAGTACCCTACTCCCGGTACCATAGTGTGTTAGTCCGGGCAGACTAGAGGAACAAATTTCATAGACACGCATATAGGTATAAGGAAGGGGTTTATATACAAAAGGAAAGTGACACTGAGAATGCATCCCAGCCCAGTCCAGATCAAAGTCATAAGCCCGATATTAACCCATATGCCTGAAATCAGTCTATAAAGTCTCCTTCCGACTCACAAAGTCACAGGTCAGTGGGCTGCAGAATTCTGGCGCTGGCAGGGGGTCTCCCCATGGCTCCTTGCTTCCGGGGCTCAGGGTCCATCAACAGCATGCCACTCCAGCTTCAGAGGTCTGGCTCCATCAGGGCAAGGCCATGTGGTCTCTCCGACGGCACCTCCAGCTT